>JAJOOS010009077.1:0-23106 GCA_029582725.1 Solanum chiquidenum
TAGAGTTACCGCCACGATGACTTGTTCTCGGCCATAGTCTCATTCCCGTCGATGATCTCTCAACTCCCTCTCTAGTTAGGCCTTTTGTAAGTGGATCCGACACATTATCCTTTGACTTTACATAGTCAATTGTGATAATTCCACTAGAGAGTAGTTGTCTAACAAAGTTATGTCTTCGTCTTATGTGACGAGACTTCCCGTTATACATAACGCTTCCAGCCCTTCCTATTGCAGCTTGACTATCGCAGTGTATGCATATAGGGGCCATTGGTTTGGGCCAAAACGAAATATCTTCTAAGAAATTTCGGAGCCATTCAACTTCTTCACCTGCCTTGTCTAAGGCGATGAATTCAGACTCCATTGTAGAGCGAGCTATACATGTTTGTTTGGATGACTTCCAAGATATTGCTCCTCCACCAATAGTGAAAACATATCCACTCGTGGATTTCATTTCAATTGACCAGTAATCCAATTTGCATCACTATATCCTTTAAGAACTGCTGGATATTTATTATAATGCAAAACATAGTTTTGAGTGTCTTCTAAGTAGGCCAAAACTCTCTTCATTGCCAACCAATGATTTTGATTGGAATTACTTGTGTATCGACTCAGTTTGCTTATATCGCAGGCTATGTCTGGTCGTGTACAATTCATGACATACATCAAACTTCCCAATACTGTGGCATAATCCAATTGAGACTGAGTTTCTCCTTTATTCTTAGCAAGATTAAGGTTCACATCAATTGGGGTCTTTGCCTTTTTGAAATTCAAATACTTGAACTTTTCAAGTACCTTTTGAATATAATGAGATTGAGACAATGCTAGACCGTTAGGAATTTTGTGAATCTTTATTCCCAATATCAAATCGACTACTCCTAGATCTTTCATATCAAACTTACTAGCAAGCATACGCTTAGTAGCTTTTACATTGGCAATGTCCTTGCTCATTATCAGCATGTCATCCACATATAGGCATATAATGACTTCATGATCTGGAGTGTCTTTAATGTAAACATATTTATCACACTCATTGATCTTAAATCCATTTGACAACATGGTTTGATCAAACTTTGCATGCCATTGTTTCGGTGCTTGTTTTAGTCCATAAAGTGACTTAACAAGTTTGTATACTTTCTTTTCTTTGCCGGGAACTACGAAGCCCTCAGGCTGTTCCATGTAGATCTCTTCCTCCAGCTCTCCATTTAAGAAAGCGGTTTTCACATCCATTTGATGGATTTCAAGACCGTATACCGCAACTAGGGCAATTAACATCCGAATTGATGTAATCCTAGTCACTGACGAGTATGTGTCAAAATAATCAAGACCTTCTTTTTGTCTAAAGCCTTTGACAACAAGTCCTGCTTTATATTTGACAATAGTTCCATCATCTTTCATCATCTTTTTGAAGATCCATTTTGAACCCAGAGGTTTGTTCCCTGGAGGAAAATCAACCAACTCCCACGTATGATTGCTTAATATGGATTCAATCTCACTATTGACAGCTTCCTTCCAAGAGGTTGAGTCGCTAGACAACATCGCTTCTTCGAATGTTTGAGGCTCACTTTCAAGAAGGAATGTTACAAAATCAAATCCAAATGAAGTAGCTGTCCTTTGACGTTTACTGCGCCTTGGACTCTTTTCATTGGTTTCATTATCTTTTGGTTCTTCTCGAGGTAATTTAGACCCCCCACTAGATGACTCAAGTCTAGTTTTATACGAATAAATATGTTCAAAAAATTCAGCATTATCTGATTCCATTACCGTATTATCATGAATATCCGAATGTTCGGACTTATGAACCAAAAATCGACATGCCTTACTATTTGTGGCACATCCAATTAATACACAATCCACAGTCTTAGGCCCTATTTTCACCCTCTTAGGTATAGGAACCTGGGCTTTGGCTAGACACCCCCACACTTTGAAATATTTCAAGTTGGGTTTTCTACCTTTCTATTTCTCATATGGAATAACACGTGTCTTCGTGTGAGGCACTCTACTGAGTATTCGATTTGCTGTAAGGATAGCTTCCCCCCACAAATTTTGTGGTAAACCTGAACTTATAAGTAAAACATTCATCATTTCCTTTAAGTTCAGTTTTTCCTTTCTGCAATTTCATTAGCTTGTGGAGAGTAAGGAGTTGCAGTTTGATGGATTATTCAATTTTCCAAACATATTTCTGCAAATGGAGATTCATATTCTCCACATCTATCACTTCTGATCATTTTGATCTTTCTATCCAACTGATTTTCAACTTTAGTTTTATATTGCCTAAATGCATCTATTGCTTCATTCTTATCATTTAGCAAATAAACATAACAATATCTAGTGCAATCGTCAATAAAAGTTATGAAATAATTTTTTTCCACCACGTGGTGGTGTTGACTTCATGTCACAAATGTCAGTGTGAATCAGTTCTAAGGGATATGAATTCCTTGCAAAAGATTTATAAGGATGCTTAGCATACTTAGATTCAACGCAAACTTGACATTTTGATTTATTGCACTCAAATTTAGGCAAAACATTTAAGTTAATCAGTTTTCACAAGGTTTTGTTATTAACGTGTCCCAAACGTTCATGCCATAAACATATAGACTCTAGCAAGTAAGAAGAAGCAGAATCTTTATTCATATCAACTGCAATTACATTGAGTTTAAAAAGGCCCTCAGTGAGGTAACCTTTTCCTACATACATCTCATTCTTACTTACTACTACTTTATTAGAAACAAATACACATTTGAATCCATTCTTAGTCAGAGCTGGTATTGAAACTAAGTTCTTTCGTAATTCCGGAACATACGAGACCCTGTTCAAAGTCACTATCTTGCTTGATGTCATCTTTAGGAGGATCTTGCCAGTTCCTTCCACCTTTGCAACAACGGAGTTTGCCATAAACAACTTCTCGTCTGTAGGTGCTGGAGTATATGATGAAAATAATTCTTTGTTGGCACAAACATGGCATGAGGCACCAGAATCTATCCACCATTCTCTTGGATTTCCAACCAAGTTGCATTCTGAAAGCATTGCACAAAGATCGTCCATCTCTCCTTTGGATTCAACCAAATTTGCTTTATCCTTCTTCTTGTCCTTCTTGGGACCCCTGCATTCAGTAGCCTTATGACCACGTTTTCCACAGTTGAAGCAGCTTCCATTGAATTTCTTCTTAGAAGGATTGCTCTTTGGACCAAATGCTTTCTTTCTTTTCTTTGATTTTGTGGCCATCTACTTCAACAATATTTACTCCTGATATTGTTGAATTACCACGTGTCCTCTTTTCTGCGGCCTTGTTGTCCTCTTTGATTCTCAGCCTTACCATGAGATCTTCAACAGTCATCTCCTTGCGTTTATGTTTCAAGTAGTTTTTGAAGTCCTTCCACAATGGAGGTAACTTCTCTATAATGGCAGCCACTTGAAAAACATCATTCACAACCAATCCTACATTAAAGATTATGTGAGTATTAAGAATAGACTTAATATTTTCAACATAGGTATTAAATAAATTTATACCTTCAGCAAGGAGATCATGGATTATGACCTGCAATTTTTGAACTTGGGTGACGACGGTCTTATTGTCTATCATCTTATAGTCCAGAAACTTTGCCACAATGAACTTCTTCATTTCGACATCCTCTATTTTGTACTTCTTTTCTAAAGCATCCCAGAGTTTTTTGAGGTTTTTACATTACTGTACACATTGTACAGATCATCCTGCAGGCCACTCAAAATATAATTTTTACACAAAAAATCAGAATGTGTCCATGCTTCTGTTACCAAGAATAGTCCTTCAGGAGGAGTTTCATCCGACATAACAGGAACATTCTCATTAATGAACCTCTGCAGACTCAACGTAGTCAGATAGAAGAACATCTTTTGCTGCCATCTCTTGAAGTCGACTCATGAAAACTTTGCAGGTTTCTCAACCGGTGCTAGGGCAGCAGTTGAACGATTGTGTGCAACCGATGTTGTTGCAACACTTACTGTTCCAGCATTTACTTGACTTGAATTAGTCATTTTTCTGTCACAAATGACAGACAATTTTAGTATGTGAAATACTAACAGTAAAGAATAAATCCTTACACTGACTGTTTCTAATTTAATGATAAAGTTTTTATGTTCTTTTAATCGTTAATCGAATGAATTTAAAAAATTCAAACAGAGTAGAAAACCATAAGATTTTAATCTCCAGAAACCTCAAATACAGAAACTTTAAATTTCTTAATATTGTTATCTCCTGTATTCAGGTTAGTCAAAAATACAGAAACAGAAAATAGATGAAATAGACAGAATGTTTTAATTCGAGTCCACAGAAACCACAGTGTTTCCTTAAGAAATTTAATCCCCTCACTGTACCCGAGGTTGCAGATGAATTCCTCCCAAGATAAAACGGATTAACCTGTTAGAGAAGTAGCGGTACCTCAAACTTCAATAACTTCAATGAACGCAAGAACAGCAACAAGAGCACACAGACTCAGTCGATCGACAATTTTGTTTATGTAAGAAAATGTATGCAGAGATGAAAAAATTTCAGTATTTGAAAAAACGAAAAAGACCTCTTATTTATAGCCATTTGCAGCAAGGAACGCGTCTGAAAAATCTGTTCAGACTCGTTTTTTCCATAACATTGTGTCCTTTGGGAAAAGTAACGACTTTTCGGAAGGATTACCGTTACACGTGAATTTCAAATAAATTCCGTTGCGCCAAATGAATTCTATTATTTAACTAACATTCTGAATTAATTTATAAGAGAAAGGAAATGAATTGACAAGTTTGATTTATTTATCAATCAATCACATCATTTGCCAAATCCAAATCCAAAACCGAGCGAGCGACGACGACGGCGCGAGAAACACCTTCTTCATAACCCTTTAAGAACTAAAAGAAGTGTTTCTAATATAAGGACAATAATTTCTTTTCTTCTACCAATATGATAAAAATGACCTTTCATTTGCACTTTTGCAATGACTTTTCATTTTCCCTTCAAAATTGGTTCCCCACTTTCATTGATTCTTCCACTTTCCATTTTCTCTTTTTATTTCCCATTCACCTTGCTAAACCCAACAAGAGTGTATGACTTGACAAGCGCACTTTGAATTGCCATCTGATGCTTTCATGTCTCGTTAGTCTTAAGTTGGTGACAAGAGTAGTCTTCCACCAAAAAAGCTTTAATAGTAAAACTCAATGGAGTCTCAACGCTCGTTGCCTTCATCTTCATCATATGATTTGTTGAAACTCACAAAAGTGTTTCTCATTTCCAATTCCGAAGTTAAATCTCATACACCTATATCGTAAGCTAAAATTCTCGAGGATCCACATCCATTGGTTTTCTAATACCATCTCATAATTTGACGACAATATAGCCAAATTTCTAAATCAAGTCTTTTATGGAGAAAACAAATATTTTATACCTGCAGAGTTGATGAGTTTGATCTATAGCCGACAAACAAATCTTTCTCTTCTTTCATTGAAGTCAATTCAATAGGTTCATCCAACTTTTCATGTTTAACCTTCACTTTCTTCATGTCCATGACAACATCTGAGTTTCTTTTAACCATCTCAATGAGGAAAAAGAAGAGTGAGTAATAGGATTTTTCGATGTCCATTTATCGCATTCACGCTTGTCATTGTTCTAGAAGATAACCTTTCATCTTTTTCTTTCCATTTATGTCAAAATAGTTCTCATTGAACAATACCAGTTTTTCCTTCTTTTCCCCCTTAAAATGGATCTGTTAATTTAAATCATTCTAAACCAATATCTTTGACCCCTATAGAATTGTGGATTAGAGGTAAGTTTTATCCGAAATAAGGTAATTCTTAGTTCAAATATCAATTTATTTATTTTTTAAAAAATAATTAATAAATTATGTTCCTAGAAGTAAATTTGTTTTACAAGAACTAAATAAAGAAATAACAAAAAGAGTAATTTGAAAAAAATTCAACAACATCATCTAACCGATAAATCAAAATTAATGTTTCATTGCATTTAAGTAGTGGGAGAAACAGTTAATATACGTAAAGTTGAGCGAAGAACACCACATGAAATCGTTAATATTTCAATACTAAGTAATTAAAAAAATATTAAGACTCAAGAACATGATAGTGTGATCATAATAGTGATAATACTTCATTGCAGTGAGAAAGTAGTAACCAAGATCGTTCTGGTGTACACTCTTGAAAGAGATTTAAGAGGAAATTCTTGAAAAAATTGTACATAAATAGTCAATTACAACAAACACTACTAGGCGAAGTTGCATAAAAAATGTAACTTAGCAACTTGTTTTGAGAAAAAAAGTTTATTAGCTAACACTTATTGTGTTATGTTATTGATGCTTATTGTGTTCATGCTTTAATTTGAGTTGAAGAGTAAAGACGGAGTTTATTGAGTTGTAATATATTTGTTGGAATGAATATCGATGAAATCTCATAAAATTATGCATTGATTTCGTTTTTTTCTTCGCTTTTTTAATGATGAAGGTTGTAAAGATAATTTTGCATTTTTTTTTTATTTCTCTCTCTTATTTCTCATTATTTTATATTTTATATTAATTTTCAATTTTTGTAAGTTTATTAAAAATAAATTTGTATCAATATAGAGTAACTTATAACTTTTGCATAACTTTGTTAGAAGCCTACTGACTAATAACTTAATGTTTTCCTCTTCTGTATTAGATTTAATAAAACTATATTGATATTTTGCCGTTACTTATAATGCATAAAACGCAAACAAATTCACTAACAATTATTTCTACTTTCAAATTCTCCGGCTAGATGGTGGCTTAGTCCATAAACTTCATTTAATCGAACTCGTATATGACCTTCACAAGTTCAATATGAATTGCCTTCCAAGTGCTTCCATGTCTCATTAGAGGCAATACCAATTAATGCAAGAACTCAGGAAAAACTCAAGACTTGATAAATTGCAATGGACGACAATCAACTGAGGATGACTATAAGTAAATCCTCTGCATAAATAGAAAATTGGTGAAAATAAAAACTATAGCTTAAATCCACACACTATTATTATCTTACCAAACATAACGGGAGGTTTGAGGAAGAGATCAACCCTAAAATCCCCAAAAACATATACTCCCTCTGTTTCAATTTATATGACACATTTCGGATTTCGAGATTCAAACAAGTTTATCTTTGACCGTAAATTTTTCATATATCTTTTAAACATTTTGAATTATCAATTATTGTGACTTATAGTACTTTTTATGTAGTTTATAAATATATAAATTTCATTTTAAAAAATTTGAAGATTTCATGAGCAAATTTTCGGTCAAACTTAAACTGTTTGACTCTCGAAAAGCGAAATGTGTCACATAAATTGGGACAGAGGGAGTAGTAAAACTTAATGGACTCTCAGCGCCGCTGCCTTCATCTTCATCAACTGTTTCATTGAAATGCACATAGTGTTTCTTACCTCCGGAGTAAAACACGGCACCGTTATGTTCAACTGTAAAATTCTCAAGGGTCCACATCCATTGGTTTCCTAATACAATCTCACAATTTGAGGACAATGACAAAACTTCACATTAAACAAAACTCCTTGCACTGAGAATTGAAGGATTTTACATGCTCTAGAAGTGACTAGCTAGTTTCCCAAAAGCCGAGTTATTAACAGTTCGAGGCTTGATTGGATATGAATAACAACCTAACTTATCTGCTAAGGATTCATCAATAAAATTATGAGTAGTCCCCCTATAGAGGATAAGTTCTTCAAGAGTCGCTTCTCATGATATTCAGTCACACAACCATCACCATTGTATGACTTAGCATATTCTACTATAGGGTCCATTGTGATCCACATCTCCACTTCTTCTTCTTCTTCTTTCTCATCTTTCGCATTTAGGAAAATAAATATCAGTAAATTAAAACGTTAATAGACCCAAAATTCCAAATTTTTTGGGGAAAACAAAAAGTTGTATACCCGAGGAGTTGATGATTTTCCATAGCCGACTTTCGGAGAAATAAAAATTTCTGAGTTCCTTTAATCATCTCGAATGAGGAAGAAGAACAAGAGTGAGTAACAAGGCTTTTTGATGCCTATTTATAGAGGTAGTACTAGCTGCCATGTCTACCGCATTCACACGTGTCCTTTAATTATTCTTCAAAAACTACTGAAAATGCCCCTACAAATGCAATTAAAATGCACACTAGAGTGTACTGTAGTCCATTCACCTTTCTAAAATATAAATATAATAAGATAAGAGGCATTATGGGAATTAATTATATAAGTAATCTTAAAATATACGATAAGAAGAAAATACTTTTTAAAAAGGGAAAAAAGAAAAATATACTTTTGAACTATCGTAAATGGTATGCAGATACCCTCCGTCATACTATTGGGACATTGATGCCCCTGCCGTCTAAAAATCAGAGCATATATGCCCTTCACTCTAACGGAAGACTAAATAGGGACACGTGACGCAATTTTATTCGTCGATCCAATATTTAATCGGCGGATAAGATTATGACACGTGTATGTCGTTAGTATAAAGGGTATATATGCTCTAGTTTTTGGATGGCAGGGGCACCAATATCCCAAAAGTATGAATAAGGGTATCTGCATAACATTTACGATAGTTTGGTGTTATATTTATCCTTTTTTCCTTTTTAAAAATTACGGAGTCAAAAATGTATATATGGTAAGAGGTATTATGAAAGTTAATAATTAAAGAATTCTAAAAAAAATATATGGTGAGACGTATTAGAAAGTTAATAATTAAATAATCCTAAAATATATGGTAAGAGGTATTCGGAAAGCTAATAATTAGAGAATTCTAAAAATATATGGTAAAAGAAAAATATATAGTGAGATATATTAAGAAAATTAATAATTAAGTAGTCCTAAAATATATGGTAAGAGAGAATATATTTTCAAAATTAAGTATAACTATGTAAAGTATATAGTCAAACAAAAAAATTCAAAAATACATTTCTTATTAAATTTTCTTTAAAACTATGTAATATCAGGTAGATATAATATGAAATAGATGAGCACTATATTAATATGATTTGACATAAATAAAATAATGGATATATTTGTAATACGTGCTTCTTGTGTGAGAGAGATTGGAGTTTATGGGTTAAGATTAGAGTTGCCGTTAGAAAAACAAGCGCGTTTTTATGGGAATGCAAAAAAACTGTTTCCTTTGAATGTGTGATGAAAAAAAAAAGGCTTTCATTCAGAAAAGAAAAAAAAATAGATATTACATTACACCACATCTTCTAGAGAGGGAGATTATTATTTTTTTCTCTCTCTCTTTTTTTCTTTCTTGTTGCTTAGGCCCTGTTTTTTTTTTTTTTGTAACAAATTAATCAGCAGCCATGAACGACAAGGCTTCCGTTTCTAAGGAGCTTAATGCCAAACATGCCAAGGTAATAATTATCCTCTTGTTTCTATCTATGCGGAATTGCGGATCATCGAGATTTAAATTTTATGGGTTCAAACATTTTATGTTCTCTATATTATGTTGCAATTTTAATGAGTTTATGTTTCGAGTCGAAAGTATAAGGTTAATCATCAGCCCTGTTTATTTGTAGCTTTGTGTGTTGATTACTTTGAATTTTTCAATTTGCCATCATATACAATTCATAAGGAGAAGAATTAGAATAAATTATGCCCAATTTTATCTGACCTTATCGTGGAATTAGATTTGGTAGTAGTAATTTTTTAAAATTCTTTGTCAATAGTTGTTAAGGAATCTCACATTGACGATTAATAAGATGGGTGGACTCCTTATAAGACTTGGGTAATCCTGCTCCCTTTGAGTTAGCTTTTGGGGGTGTGAGTTAAGCCTAAAATCTAATTTAACATGATATTAGAGCAGGGCTCATCTCACCCAGGGTGGGCCCCCAAAAATTAAAATTGTCCCTGCACCAGATTGCTAAGCACTGGGTGTCTGCACTTTGTGTGCGGTTAAAGAATGACAAGAAGTCTCACATTGGCGGTATTGGCTTTTTCTGCAGTTTATGTGTGATTTTCTAGCTTAGTGTGTGTTATTCATTGCTTGCAGATATTGGAGGGCCTTCTTAAGCTTCCAGAAAATAGGGAATGTGCAGATTGTCGGGGAAGGTGCGTTTTCTGCAACCAGATTGTAGCAATTAATGGTATATGATGATAATCTAGAGTTGTAATAGGTTATGAAGTGAGCTAGAAATGCATTTTCCACCATGTTCGCGTCTATTGATTGTATGTTTTGTACGGATAGTTCTGTATCTATATAAGTCTTTCACGGTGTTCCTATGCTAAAGCATGTTCCTTTCATTCAATTTGTTAGTCTAATCGTGTTTTAATAATTTATGATGATTTTATATCAGGGCCCCAAGGTGGGCGAGCATCAACCTTGGGATATTCATCTGCCTGCAATGTTCAGGAATTCATAGGAGTCTTGGGGTACATATCTCCAAGGTACATACTTTAGATATGTGTTATAGAATTCAGTTTTTCTTCTATGGATCATAGCTTTTTTATGGAGAACTTTCTTAATGAAATTAAAGATCTTCATTGCTAATAGCTATCTGTCATGCTTCTTGCTTGTGATAGGTAAGGTCGACAACTTTGGACACATGGCTACCGGAGCAGATTTCTTTTATGCAATGTAACACTCTCTCTCTCTCTCTCTCGTTGTTGCTCTTCTGTGCACATTACTCAAGCTCACACGTAACGAAAACCTTTAGGTATTCATGAGCCCTGAAGATTGTCACTACTTCATCTAAATGAATCATATGGAAAAGAGATACTCCCTCTTCTTAATTTACATGACATTCTATCTATTTTATGTCATGTGCTTTGTCGGGGTGGGGGGGCGAGCTACTATTTTTTCCATAGTACTAGTATTCTCCAGTTTTTAACTTTTCCTTAGAAGCTTAACAACGCAAGACATAAGAAACACAGTAATTATCTTGAAGATATTCCATTTGCCTTTGATGTTCTGTTTCATGTTTTCTTGTGCAGGTGTAGGTAATGAGAAGTCGAACAATTATTGGGAGGCAGATCTATCAGCAAGTGTAGATAGAAGCGACATTGGGAAATTTATCCAAACCAAGTAATTCTGCACAAAAACTTATTTTATGCATTCACAAGCTATATAATAGTTCCCTTTGCATAAATTTTATTGTGACTCCAGGTATCAGGATAAAAAATGGGCTTCCAGATATAATCCTCAACCAGGACTATCTGATATGATTGGTGAAACAAGTGATTTCGGAGGAAAAGCTGATGTTCCAAGAAAAGCAAGAAAATATTCCTTGGAGGAGGATGTTTTTAGTATACAACCTCCACAAGTTCCTACAACGACAAGATCTCGTGGGGTAATGCACATACATGTTTCTACTATGCCTTTGAATACTTCTTAATATAATTCTGTTCACAATAATCTCTTTTTTTATGTGCTATGCTGTTTGGCTAGTCTTATTGCCAAATATAGACTACATTTGTTTGCCTGGACGCGTAATTTCATTGTCAAGCATGGCTCAGAATAGCATTTCATTTTATCAGGTTTCTTTGGACACGATGGATGAATTTCTTAATTTACCTCCAAAAAATGGTCTCATGAGTGCTCCATCCGTGAAGCACAAAGAAGATACACAAGATCTCTTCAGTTTGCTCTATGCCCCAGAGGGAAACCAAGATCGCACTATTGTGCCTCCATCTCGTTGGGCAACTTTCGAGTGTAAGTCACACCCTTGCTTATAAATAAAGGCCAGTTTTTATTTACACGAAATACTAACCTGTAAATCAATTTGTTTTTTGATATAGGAGCTGATGAGACCAAGAGAAGAACCAGTTGGGAGTTATATTGAAGCACTTTTGCATTGGATTAGAGTTCATGGATGATACAAACAAATAGAACTGCACTTCAACATGTAAGCACATGTAACACGTATTTTATTTTGTTGTCTTATTCAACCTGCGCTGTAGAAACAGTGAAGATAAAAAAAAAAACTTAATCATCTAATGCAATTAAATTCGTTTGGACTACAATCGTTATGACGTTTGGCTGATACTGTCCTAATATAGATTTCTCTTCTGCCATTATCAACTACTGCATTGTAATTGCATTATGGATAAAGTGGAAAACTTAATTTGGAAGCAAAATCTTTACATATTGCCTTATTTTTTTTCCTTCTCTTGCTAAGTTGTAATATGCAGAGTATGTTTTTTGTTTTCCTTTGTGTTGTTTGCAGGATGTGCCTCTTTTTCTTATGAGAAGACTTAATGGGATTGTTAATTGGGCTGATTAGTCTCTATCCATTGTTATTAGTTTTCATGGGCCAAGCAACATGTATCGTGTTCATTATACTAGTTGCTTCCAATATGATTAATTGAAGAGTTGGCAACTGGATTCTATCACTTGTGTCTTAAAGAACTAATGTATGGTTCATTATTATTTTTCTTGTATAGAAAGTGATTTAATTTCCTTCATATAATACTACAATTTGTTTTGATCCTTTTTTGTTTCATTTTATCTTCCTAAGTTTGTTTAGTACTATTCTTCCCTTATATAGTTGAAAGAACGTAAAAAGATTCTTCCATATGTTCTAGCCTTGATAGACATAGTTATCAGCTGGTACCTGTTGTTGGTGGGAGGTGATAGGTATTCCGTGGAATTAGTCGAGGTGTGTGAAAGCTGGCCCTGACACCCCAATTATAAGAAAATATGAAAAAAACTCTTCCTTTCATGCCATAATCATCCAGCTCCCGTAGTACGTGTCATTTTTCTTCTTTGTATCTCAGTCGAGCTCTTTATTGAAAGAACCATCGTGCAAGGGGATCATTTGAATTCCTTTTGTCGGAATATATAGTAGATGTTTAATCCATTTTGCTTTTTCGTGTGTTTTACTTCTTTATGATTTAAATCCCTTAGTGAAAATTTCGACTTGACCATTACATGTTGCATGTATATTCATTGTATACATACACAAACACATTGTATTCATTGAGTGTGAGTGTACATGTATTATAAATCTTCCTTGATTGATTTGACTACTATAAATTCAATGGATTCAACTCCAAAGTATTTAAGATTGGACTGGAATTCTTTAAAGGGGAAATAAATTGAATAATTATCTATAGATTAGATGTGTTGCTTTATTTATTTATTAATCAAACAAAAATTAGTTGAGTTGCTAAAGATGTTTGAATGAATCAACTTGATATGCATATATGTATAAATATAATACATGAGAGTGATTTTTTTTTGTCTCACAATCTTAATTATGGGGCAGTATCTAACTTGTATTATCACTCAATTATTATTAATAAGTATACATATTAAATTGAGTTAGCAATTGACGTTTCAACAAATTTCTAACCCCTTTTTCCCCTCCTAGCAATTAGGAAACCTTCATGATGTTTCCAACTATATTTTTAAAATCCCAAAAAAGAAATCTAGCTTGAATCCTTGTGTATCATTTGCCAACAAAATACGATGTAAGTATCACTTACTTAACCAAAAAAAAGTACTTATAATATTCTTGTTATTATTATTATTATTATTATTATTATACAAGCCAATCAGGAATCATCCAAGAATTTAAAAAATCAGGTAATCACGTTTATATTTGTTTAATCCTGTTTTATATAAGCTTCTCATTTGATTGAGATTTGAGAGTTGGTATATGACTAGATATGCTTGAAAGGAGATAAAGGACATATAATAGAAATAGGTTTTTTCTTTGTATTTTAGAATTTAGAGAATCACTACAACTTTTTTAAACTATTGAGGTTCGAGGGTCTTTCGAAAACAATTTCTTTGCCTTCACGAGATAGATAAGGTTGTGTACATTCTATCCTCCCCAAACTCTCATATGTAAAATTACACTGAATATGTTATTGTTGTTGTCATATAACTTTCTGAACATAGTAATTTTTCTAAGCTGAATATAGGGAAAGTTGCATTATCATACTGTAGTGGATTATTTAAAAGTGAAACGTATACGGAAGATTGTATAAATAATTTATTTAATTTGGCATTGTGAACTAAGTAGTTGATTATTTGTTTTTTGGTGAAAATTAAAAAATGTAAGGTCACTTTCACCCAGCAAGAACATGTGCATAGTGGTTTTCTTTCAAGATGATAATTCATTTATTTGTTTGAAGTTTCAAATACTTTTCCTAGTTCCATTCAAATGACAACACTTTTTACCTAATCTTCATATAAATATATAATCAATAAAAGCATGTTACTTTTTCTTTAAATCTTTCAAGAAATTTTGTGAATTTTTCCTTAAATATTTTTGGCGCCGCTCACTATCCTTTCAAAATTCCCATTTTAATATGTGTTTAATAAATAGATATCCAAAAGGTAAAGGGACAATCATACAAAAACAATAACAACATAAACATAGCGGATATAATTTAAGTGGGATCTTCGAATAACCGTGTGTACATAGACCTTATTTCTACTTAAAGAGGTGGAGAGAGGTTATTTTTGATAGATCCCAATATAATTTCATAAGTGGGATCTGCGAATGACTGTGTGTAGAGGTGGAGTGAGGTTATTTTCGATAGACCCTTGGCTCAAAAGGACAATCATCTATTCTTAAATATTTTTCACCTTTCACAAAGGTTAATTATGAATTATTTATTTTGGGTTTTTGCTAGTATATTCATCTGATGCTCAACTAATTCGAATTTACGATAAAAAAAACTCTATTTTATGGCTTAAACATTTCTTATCAAAAGTGTTTTCTTTTCAATCCTGTGAGCTGAAATCTGAGATTTTTGATTAAGCGACCCATTTTGACATTATGATTTTATTAACAGTGTACTGGTGAGTACATAAACTATATATTACTCTGATTATTTTGCTGGTCCAATTTGTTTATTTCATGATAATACAAATCAGGTAGATGGGTTGCTCTTGGTTGGCCAAGACCATGTGCAAGACCCCAAGGACAAATATATTGTACTAATTTCTTTTCCTTTCTTCTTTTACATGATTGATTTTTTTTTTAAAAAAAAACACACTCATCAATTATGGTTCAAGTTCATGATCTTTCATATTAAATTGTTGAATTTGACAATTGGATTGTCCCTTGAGGGACCAAAATTTTTTTAGTTGTAAACAAACATATATGGAGTATTTGTTAAATTATCCAATAGTTCTCTAGTTAGCTTTTTTCTTTTAGAATAAGATATCCTTTAATTATTTCTTATTATCTTCTTTGGATTTCTAACTTATACACCCATCATTCAAAAGTAACATCAAAGTTTGCTTGTAATGTTTTTCAAATTTTATATCAGCTAAAGCTCAAACTTGTGAAATATTAAATTCCATAGTAATATAACTTTAAAATCTTCTGTTTACATTAAACTTTTCCAAATTGACCAAAAAAAAGTGTGTGATTTATGTGGAAGGTAGGGATAAAAATGTCATGATCAATGATTGTCTTGGCATTCAAGTATGTCCTCCCACTACAAATTCTTGAAATTTGAGGCTCTAAAAGGAAGTAAATCTTTTAAGCCAAGCAACACTACAAATGCAAAAAGATGCCTATATATGACTAATGTTGGCCGAGGTTTATATAGTATATCTTTCGATAAATGAAATACAACAATTAATTTGAGACGAAGGGAATTATTATTATATATGCGATTTTTTTTGTTGAAATTAGTTATTCATATATCTCAATTTGTTTTCTGTCACTTTAAATTTATTGCAAACAATAATATCGTGTTTAACGGAAAATAAATTGCAATCACAAAAAAATACGAAGAAACATGAATATTTTATTGAGATAAATACCAGTACAAATTTTTTCGTTCCTGATTCGAGGGTCATTAGTGACGTATTTCTCAAACTAGGATATTTATTTGATCTCCATTGATCTTCAATTTGCAAAACATTCGAGATTTCGATCTCATTCTATGAATTTATGATGGAATTTTTGAGATATCTCCAAAAAATCTAACTGAAATCGAATACTTTTCACAGAGTCCCAACTAGAATTGAATATATTTTATAAAGTCTCATAAATTTTCAATGTCTACAATTATCTTATGTCAAACGGCTCCTAATTAAGGGATTTGTCTGTTAGGCCATTAGGTGAAAAAAACACTATCGTAAAATAGGCATGAAAAGCGATAGAAGCGCCGGGGAGTGGAACCCCACCACCACCGGCACCTATACCCACGCCTATGTATATATACCTTTTCCCTTGATTTATGCTATAAAATAATGAATTATGTATGTGGGGGGATTCATCTTCTTTTTTTTATCCATCATATTCTAGTCAAGTCGATGGAGCCTATAGCTATGTATGTGACCCTTTTGTGTCTAAATTCATCAAACTTTACGGTAACAGATGTGGTGTTGTAAATAAGATTGTTTTTTTTCAAATTAAAGGTTTCAGATTTGAATTCTGAATATGAAAAAAATTATTGCTAGGGAGCCTACACATCTACACCTGAATGGAGCTCTACCTAGTGTGAATTTAGATTAATCAAACTTCAATATAAATATTGAACAACAAATGAAAAATAAGAATAAATAAAAAACGATCAAACTTTAGCTTAACCTAGGTGGCCCATAATTATATAAGACCAAATTAGAGCATAAGAATAAACAGGGGCGGCTCTTGCATACAAAATTTGAGGCATATGCCTTAGGCCCCCAATTTTGGGGCCTCAAATTCTTACCAAGAATAAATTTTTTGTTAATTTTTTTACATAAAATTATATTATTTTGTTCTCCTTAACCCCATTCAAATAGAAAAAATCAATTATTTTTCGATAACACTCATATTATTTATCTGTTTGAACTCTTTTTTTCAAATCTTTGATAAAGTAGAGTAGTAGTCTGTCAAAAATATGAATCAATAGTCGAAAAGTATTGAACAAAGTAAATTACAAATTCTTTTTTTATTTCTTCTTAAATTTTCAAGCAATACAACAAACATAGTAAGTAGGATATACCAAGTTATCAACTTCTTGAATCAAATTCTATGATTTTAACTCTTGTTTTTATTTAAAGTTTGTCAACTTATTACTAAGAATTATGTTAACAATTCATATAGTAATTGCCCCAGTAAAAGAGTATTTTCTAATGTTGAATTGATAAAATTTTACCTAAAACTAATAATAATAAAAAAGATATTTGAAGAAATCATCTATAAAGAAATTTTAAACAAAAATTTACATCTAAAAAGTTAGAAAAATAATTTTTAAATAAATATATATGAAGTTTATTTAGATTTTGGGCCTCTAATTAAAATTTCAATTTAGGTCTCTAATTACTTTGAGCCGCTCCTGAGAATAAATAGGATAAATTGTGTTTGATAGGACTTATATATCTATGAATCTGAATAAATCGGATTAATAAAAAATAAAGTTAATCGAGATTTAATTTGCAATATGTTTATGAGTGACTCATTCGTCAATCGTTACATAGTGAAGTAATTATGACATATTTAAGATCATAATTACATCAATATTATATTATTTACACGTTACATGAATTTGCATCATTTCAAATTATGTTACATAAATTAGACTTGAGATACAAATCCAACAGCACTGTTTTTTTCCTCCAACTTTTGAAACTTTTTTAATTTAGGTTCACGTAGGTTCCCAAAAACACAAAAACTGTTGACATAACATAATGAGCACAGCAAAATGGTCACTTGGTGCCCCGAGAAAGTATTGACTGCAAAAAAGAACCATTATCAATGCTTCCAAAATAAAGTTTAATGTGGGGTTCTTGTCCCATATTAATAATATATTTATCTAATTTAATCTGTATGCCTACGTTTACTATATTTATACATAATTTGATGAAGTTTCCATCCACTTAATAAAAATGTTCATGCACCAAATCTTTTTTTTATGTGTTAGTACTTAAATGCAGGGGCGGACACACGTGGGTTTCAGGGGTTTACCCGAACTCCATCGATAAAAAATTACACAATATATAAAGGTAATTTTCTGTATTTATGTGGATATATATATTTTGAACCCTCTCAATGACAAGGAGAAAGAGATAGCCCAGTGGCAGGTTCTCTAAAAATTAAGCCTCATGTCAAGGGCTCGAATCCTAGCATTAGCGTTTTATTTTTTTCAGTTTCAGTTTTTTTTTTTTTTTTTTTTTTAAGGTTTCAGTTCCGTTTTTCACGTTTTTTTTTGTTTTAAATTTTATAAAGCATGCTAAAAGTGTGGTTTTAAACCAAAAAAATTCAAGGGTCCGCCACTAAAACTAAAGAGTACTACTTTCTTGAAATTTTGTTTCGTTGGCTTATATATACACGTTTATACTTTTATTTTTCGAATTCCCTGAACGAAAATCTTAGGTCCGCCACTGCTTAAATGGAAAAAAAACTAAAAGGACCATGTCATATATAAATTTTGGATATATTATATGGTTTTAAGGACTTTTTAAAATTATTTTCTATGAATTTCTGGTTTGATTGCACATGTGATGGTCTTATCAATTGTATATGAAATATATATATGTTTTATTATGATTAGATATCGATCAATTGAATTTGTTGATTTACTTCAATTACGAACATAAAGGGCCAAGAATATATTTCTGACAAGACATAATTTCAGCCATAGCCAAATATAATGCGTCATTAATATATCTTCTTAGTTCAATTTGTTCACAAACCCGATTGAGATATTAGTAAAATATCGTTAATATGTTATGTTGAGTTTTATATATAGTCTTGGTGTAAATAAAAAATAGAGGGAAACGAAAATTTGAAAAAAAATGTTTTTTCAAAGAATTTTTGTTCTTGTTAGTCGTTTGATAGAAAGGTTATTTTAGAAAGAAATTTCACATTTATCATTATCGCTTGCTTAGCTCACTATTCACTGACATGGCATCCGCTAAGTTATTTGTATCCACCCTATATATTTCATCGAGTACTATTTGGAAACTTATATATAACAAGAATAATCATTAATTCCGTTTTTAATTTTTGGCTTTTGATTTTCAAATTAATAAAATATGGCTGTGATAATAATAAGACCAAAATAAAACAGTGGTATTTGTGTTCCTCAACGCCAGACAAGTTGGGCCTTTGAGTATTTGGCTTTTGCACACCTTTACCGTTAATTGTTAGTATTATTTTTTCAACTAATTAATTAAATGGAAAGGTGGGAGAGCGGCAAGTTATTATGTGGCCCCTCGACAAAATATCAAGAAATGAGGGATAAATATCTTTTTCATATACAATATGAATTCCAAGTATTTTCTTTGCATTTCTTTTCCATTGAATTACAAGTACACCTATAATATATTTTTATATAAATAAAATTCGAAATGTTCAACTTTAAAGAATTTTGATCTATTTTCTCTATTCTCATGAATTGCATAGCAAAGCTACGATCCAATCATCCAAACGTTTTCTTCGAAAAAATTATACTCTTATATATAGGGAAGGTCAAATTTAGATTTTTTGTATATATTGAATTTTCTTAACTTTTATATATTTGACTAGTGTTTTTATATATTTTAAATCACTTGGTGAATAAATTTTTATTCGGTAACAGTTTAATTATTTAATTAGCTATGTGATAAAACTAATGATGATGAATAAATATTCATCATTTACAATCATTTCACTTTGACATTACTAGTTGTAAGAGAGTTTCAGCGTATCACCATTCGTCTATGCTTTTTTTCCTTGAAAATAATTTCATTTTGAATATAAGTACTATTTTTCATACTTTTGACGAAAGGCTTTGTGGTTAAATAGTACTATAAGAGAAAGACGAGGAGAGTCTTGGTGCACTAAATTGTTGCTTAGCGTAGAATTCGAAGATCATAATAGTATATTATTATTATACGCAATTATATTTTATCATGCACAAAAAATATGTTTCTATAGCTCGAACAATAACATGTTAAGCACATAATATTAACTTTACTAGTTACGCTAACGCACAATGAACCTTAGTAATTGATAGAAATAATTGTGGAAGTTCTTTTTGAAATAATTGTGGAATTTCTTTGAAAAGCTTTGACATTGGAAACAGTATAACAACGAAAATGTCAAAGATTCATTTAACGTACGATTGGTTCAAGGGTTACCATCCCAAATTAGTAGTACAAAATTTTGATGGAAAATACAAATGGACAAATTAATAGTTAAATTTTCGTTAGGTATTGACTAGGAAACTTACTTAGTATTAATTAATCATTTAATTACTTATTCCACAAGATATTACGTAGTGTAGCTTCATTTTCATGACTCAAGCATGACCTTCATTGGATTAAATTATAACCGGACTCTAAAAGTTTATCAAAACAAGCCAAAAGGGTAAAGTTTATCTTCAAATGGTTATTTTTTATAATTAAGAAAAACTGCACTTTAGTGTGGAAATGACGGTCATGGTATAGAAATTAGAATATGGTCATATTGACCTTTTTATATTCACCTTTTTAGTACTATAGTTTCTTGATGTTTACCTAAAGACTAAAGTGAGTTTTTTTTTTTTTTTGGGAGCTTTTTCCTTGGGAATTACTTTTTTATTTTAATCTGTTTTATATCTCTTAATTTGAATTAGTACGTACAAAAGTTCCATGTAATTGCTCAGGTAACTCTAAAAGTAACACCTGGATAAAAAAAATATTATTCGTACTAGATATTTATATCAAATCAATCAATAAATATCATGTGTTTGTGCATATATATTTTTGCATATTGTATGTGTGTAACTGTTACTTATATATTTTAAGTAGAAGCTATTTATCTTGAGGGAGCTAGGGATTAAAATGTGAACAAATCTCTTTCGTCCTTTATTTTATTATTAAATTAAATATGTATTCTTAAATACAGGACTCATTAGTTGACAATTTTTTTTACACTAATTAGATTAAGGTTTCTATATATCTTAGGATTAGGATATGGGTAGGAATAAGATACTTTAATGAGTATTTGGTATATTTTCATTGTCAGGTATGTCGACATGGAAGAAAAATATAATTTTTAAATATAGTGTTTTAAAGGAGTGATTATACCTTTACACTTGGACAAGCATGTAAAAAAGTATTGTAAATATATACTTATCTTATTTGTCAAGGTCTCCCTGCTGGCCGGTATTACATTGAAGTGTGTAATTATCTTATTAAGAATTTAAGTTTTTAAAGAAAGTTTTTTTTAGTTATTTAATTATATTTTAACTCGATCATCTCATGTGTGTGTCTGATTTTTTATTCATGAATTAAGCATGTCAAAAATCTTCTTGTTAATGAGTGAGTGAAATTCGATTCTAAAATATTTATCTGCTTTAATATCATGTTAAAGTATGTGACCATCATCTCATTTAAAAACGTAAACCATTACAACAAGTTCAATTTTTATTTACTTAATTATATTTTTCAGCTTAGGTTACTTGAAACACTACAGAAAGCTCGTCAGCAAAAAATAATAGGATAAGATAGGTATGTTGACTGACTTTGGTTAGTCAGCTCTTAGTTGTAAGAACAAAGAAAGATTAGCAATTAATTACTCTTAGGTTTAACATGCTTCATTTCATTCAAATTATAATAAGCATAGATGAATAGTAAATTAAAGCAACCTAATTAAGTTTCCATAAAGTTGCCTTTTTATATCATTTTTGTCTATTAAATATCTTGAGCACCATAATTTATTTGGATTTGTTCTGTAATACAAAATCTAAGAAGAGATAGTGAAAGTTATCCGTTTGTTCACTTTTACTTATCATATTTTGTTTCTCGAGAATCAAACGGTATTAACTTTGAAGTTTATCATCCTTATCTTCCTATTAGGATTTTATTAACAAAAGGGTAAACCAAGACTATATTCAAAATAAATATAAAAAAGTCTAATGGTAAACTTCAAAGTCTAATCAGCTTGTTTGGTTTTATTTTACTTTTACAAACCTCATTTCACCCCTTGACTCCACCTACACTAATATAAAAAGAGTTTAATTAATACAGTTAAATCTCATTAAACTAATACTTAGTTAATTAATAATTTCTTTAAGATAATATTTTTCTTCGGTGTCGACTTGGGCCAATGGAAAAAATCACTCATTTTGATAAGATGATAAGATAATTTAGTGAAATATGATTATATTATTATTATTTTTAAAATAAAATAAAATAAATTTAGTTGAAGCCCATCTCTAACATTTCTTATTGTATCCAAAAGTTCCGGTGTTGTCTTTTCGAATTGCTCCATAAAATTGTGATGAGTTCTAAATGTGATAAGTGTTTTCTTACGCATAACTGGTTCCAAATATATTGTATCATCTTCAACTTTATCATCAACATTGTTTTTTCCAATGGTATCCAGAATTTCTTCTAAGCTCTGGACCTATGAACATGCATCATCTTCACTCATCCAACAAGTTATTAACGTTCATTTTTATTGCAGCGTAACTGAGATCATTAATCATGACCTCAAGTTCATGAATGACATTTTCACGAGTGGTTTCATTCAAATTCTCTGAGATTTCATCTCTGAATGAATTTTGCGTGTCGAACACTCTAGTAAATATTAATTTATCGATTAAATAATAACTCTACAAAATAATAATATTTTATGATTCCACCTATATTAATTTAGTGAGGTTTTACGACACTTTAGTTTAGTTTATTAATTTTTATATATTAAGAATTAGGTTATTTTAAAGATAATTACTTGTGATTTTTTCATAGTAATCCCGAGGTTTAGGAGCAGGGGCGGCTCAAAGTAATTAGAGACCTAAAGCGAAATTTTAATTAGAGGCCTAAAATCTAAATAAACTTCATATATATTTATTTAAAAATTATTTTTCTAACTTTTAGATTTCAATTAGAAGCCTAAAATCTAAATAAACTTCATATGTATTTATTTTAAAATTATTTTTCTAACTTTTTAGATGTAAATTTTTGTTTAAAATTTCTTTATAGATGATTTCTTCAAATATCTTTTTTATTATTATTAGTTTTAGGTAAAATTTTATCAATTCAACATTAGAAAACACTCTTTTACTGAGGCAATTACTATATGAATTGTTAACATAATTCTTAGTAATAAGTTGACAAACTTTAAATAAAAACAAGAGTTAAAATCATAGAATTTGATTCAAGAAGTTGATAACTTGGTATATCCTACTTACTATGTTTGTTGTATTGCTTGAAAATT
>JAJOOS010009078.1:0-37901 GCA_029582725.1 Solanum chiquidenum
ATATTGCATACTTAATTCACTTTTAATACATATTGCAGATTTAACATAGTATTGCTATAAATGGTAATAAATAAAAAGTATCGCTAAAATCAGTAATTATTTATTAAAAGGCACTCATCCAAGTAATTTTTCCTAGATAGTTTCTCCGATTTAACACCTCTAACCAAATACAAAATAAAATAATTTACATTTTATCCTGAATTATTATCTCTTATTTCCTTACCAAACGATCCCACAAGTCTTTTTCTTTTGGAAAAAGGAGGAGCTTCATAGTAAATCACGGAGAATAAAATATTTATTAGCTAATATTTTTTTAAAAAAATACATCGCAACAATTATGTACATGTATATTTTAAAATATATACAATTCAAATTTTGTATACAATGATAAAAATTATTGAATCACACCGTAATGTTATAAGTAATACGATGTACCATATCTGTTGGTGTTTTGTAAAAAGAATTACAATGATAGAGTTATAATAATTTATAAAAATTGTCAGATAGATTGCATTTGAACCTTGTGGTTCTTATAAGAAAATAAATTTTTCTTAATAAAAAAATAAATTGGGAAGATAGTTTTAGCGGATGGGGATTATAATATGTGTTGTTATATAGAAAAAATGATTTTAATTATTCAAATAGTCTAAAAAAATTATACCGTCAGTCGTTTTAGTCCTTCAATAATCAACAAATATATATATATATACTGTTAGAAATCATATGATGTTTTCCGCTTGCCAATTTTCGAAAGTTACCTTTAAAATACTTTGTACCACAAGTCATGATAGCTTGGTGATAACTCGAGTAATTATCCAATGATTCTGCAATCAAGAACTATATAGCCTACGATAAGCAACTCTTGATGAATTGAACACATATGACTCGATGTACTTGTAAAGACTTCGGATACAATACAAATATTGTTTGGTCCCTAATTTGAATCCTATGTATTGTATGTTGTATTGTCACACTCTGAGACTATACTCTAGACATAACATTTTATAAAATATCAATGTTTGTACCAATCTGGTCTTCCCATATAGACTAGTTGTTAATGATCTGGGGGTACACCGGTGATCAATGTGATTTTACTATGAATAAATTCTATTGGGTCGATAGAATGGGCTCGGATAACTAGGGTTTTTTTCACTGAAAAATGATTGAATGAAGAATTAAATCCGAGTTGGGTCATTTCACTTTCTTTTTTTGATACCGGATAAAAATCTTGATCAGATAAAACTTTATCAAGCTTATGTTGGTTTATGGTGGAGTTGTGGAGGTTGTAGCCGATGGTGTGATGGCGATTGCAGATGACATCGATAATTTAAAGTGAAGTGAAAAAAGAGTTTTATGATAAGCTAAAATTTCTACGTTGTAATGAATTGAACAAGTGTTTTTATTAAAAACTTAAGAGAAAAGATTCAAATTATAAGACTAAAATTAAAGATGGTCATTAATGTATGGGCTTTAGTCTTTCTTCTTTTCCCTAATAAATTGTAAATATTATCATTTTTTCAGCAAAATTAAAGGTCATTCTATTCCCAACTCTGAGAAGTCTGATGATCTGACCCACTTACACGAACTTCATCAGCCTTAAACACCATTATTTCTCACATTCATCCTCTTGTCCAAATACAACGTAACAACCCTAACCAAATCAGTCTTAACGATATTCGCCGTTTTTTGCCCAAATCAATCGATTAACGGCTGTGGTGCCACTCTCATCACCATCACATAGTCTTTTCCTTATTTTCAAAGCTATAAAAGGCCATTTTTGTTAAATATATGAGCTTGAAGCTCTTTTATTGACTTAATAATTCCGTACAAAATTAGTCCAACGAGCCCAAAAAGAAAACAAAAAAATATCTGGCCCAATCCAAAAATTGAACCGACCATCCCTTCTTAAATATTCCCTAGGAGCTAGGGTTTTCAAAGTGAGCTCTCTTTTTTCCTCTCAAATGTCACCGTTGGGTGCTTTCACTAACTCCACCTTCCTCCTTCTTATGCGATGGATCATCAACATCTTTCTCCTTTTTATACCACAATTCATCTTTCTCAGCTCGCAGAGGAGGACCTCCACAATCTTTTGCATTGTTCCCCCTTTCCTTATTTCTTCTGACTTTTTTTCCTTCTTTTGCAGATATTTTCTCCAGTGGATAAAACTGTTACCAATGTGGTTTTGATAGAGCGGCAAAAGGTTATCTCCTAGTAGCTAGGGTTTTCAAATTGAGCTTTTTTTCCCCTCTCCAATGCCACTGTTGGGTGTTGTTACCAAATCCACCTCCATTCTTTTTATGCAATAGATCATCAACATCATCCTCATCTTTAACCGTCATTCATCTTTCTAAGCTCGTAGAGGTCGATGATCTTAGGCGTATTTATACGCCTAAGTTGTCGATATTTGCCCATGAATTGATTGAATTAAAGAATAATCTCGAGTCTATTAGCTTAATTTCATGTAACTTGTGATGATTGTGCACTAACACATGTGATTAGTTGTTTCAAGAACTTTCAAGGAAGTTAGAGTTGATTCGGAGAAGAAGAAGCAAAGAAGAGCAAAAAATGGCTAAGGTAGAAATCACCAGTTGTGGGCGCACTGGTTGGCGCGGTGCGCCACTGGTGAAACTTCAGAAGCCAACTATTGGCGCACTGCCAGGCACGACGCGCCAAGGGCCAACTTTCAAAGAAGTATGCCAGGTGCACTGCCTGGCGCTACGCGCCACAAAGGAAACTTCAGAGGACTTAGCTTGGCGCGATGGCTGGCGCAAAGCCCCCCAGCTCATGTCCAACTTTTCTAGCAAAAATTGTATTAAATAGGATTCCTAGTTGAAGTAGAATTTGACCCTAGTTTTCCTAGCTTCTATAAGTAGACCCTTAGGACTTATTTGTGGGCAGTTCGACATTATTTTGGTGTGCAAGAGCAAGTTCCACATTTGTAATAGGTTTTACTTTTTTAACTCTTTTTATTTTCGGAAATCGCATGATCAATTATATTTTGTGATTTTTGAATACTACGAATGGCTAAACCTAGTTCTTGGGTTGTAGCTACGGATTGAATGTTGATTATTTAAGGTTCTTGAATTAATTCTTGGTTGTCACTATAAGTTACTTCTATATTCTTGTTTTAGTATTGTATGCTTGCGCACCATAAGATAAATCTATTGTCTATTCTTAAAATTGAGAGAGGAGAGGGTAGATAGACCAGATAATATAGAAAGTTGTCTAGAAGCATAAGTTATAACATGCCTCGTTGCATCAACACACAACCTAGGTCGACTTTGGATTTATCACAATAGATTAAATAACCATATGAAACCTCTGGTAGAGTCAAAATAGGAGTTGTAGTCAACCTAGTTTACAGTTCTGCGAATTATCCAATGATTCTCAAATCAAGAACTATATAGCCTGAGATAAGCAACTCTTGATGAATTGAACACATATGACTCGATGTACTTCTAAAGACTTTGGATGCAATACAAATAATATTTTGATCCCTAATTTGAATCCTATGTATTGTATCTTGGTTGCCACTATAAGTTACTTCTATATTCTTGTTTTAGTATTGTATGCTTGCGCACCATAAGAAAAATCTGTTGTCTATTCTTAAAATTGAGAGATGAGAGAGTAGATTGACCAGAGAATATAGAAAGTTGTCTAGAAGCATAAGCTATAGCCTTGCCTCGCTGCATCAACACACAACCTAGGTCGACTCTGGATTTATCACAATAGATCACATAACCGTCTAAAACCTCTGGTAGAGTCAAAACAGAAGCTGTAGTCAACCTAGTTTTCAGTTCTGCGAAGCTTTTCTCACAATCATCTGACCACTGAAACTTAACCTTTTTTTGAGTCAACTTAGTTAATGGAGAGGCTATGGATGAAAATCCTTCCACGAACCTTCTATAATGACCAGCCAAACACAAAAAGCTTTTGATATATGTATGAGAGGTAGGTTTGGGCCATTGTTTCACTGCTTTTATTTCTGAGAATCCACTCAGATCCCTTCACTAGACACAATATTCTCGAGAAAAGCAACAGATTGCAACCAAAACTCATATTTGCTAAACATAGCGAATAGTTGACTATCTTTGAGAGTTTGCAGGACAACCCTCAAATGAATCGCATGTTCTTTCTCATTCTTAGAGTAAATGAGGATATCATTAATAAAGACGACAACGAACAAGTCCAAATACTGCTTGAACACTTTGTTCATCAAATCCATGAAAGCTGCAGTAGCATTGGTTAGTCCAAATAACATAACTACAAATTCATAATGACCATTTCGAGTTCTGAAGGTTGTTTTTGGAATGTCACTATCTCTTACTCTAAACTGATGATAACCGGATCTGAGGTCTATCTTTGAGAAATGACTAGCACCCTGAAGTTGGTCGAACAAGTCAGCAATCCTGGGGATGGGATACTTATTCTTGATTGTGACTTTGTTCAACTGCCATAGTCAATGCACATTCTGAGAGAACTATCTTTCTTTTTTGCGAACAACACTGGCGCACCCCATGAGAAAATATAAGGTCTGATAGAAGCCCTTATCTAGAATGTCTTTTAACTTCTCTTTCAATTCCTTAAGATCAGCTGGAGCCATTTTGTAAGGAGGAATATAAAAAGGCTGGGTATCTGGAAGGAGATCATTTCTAAAGTCGATTTCCCTTTCAGGAGGAACTCTGGGAAAATTTTATGGAAAAACTTCTGGAAACTCATAAACTACTGGAATTGAACTCAATAGTTAGGGTTTTAGAGCTTGAATCCTTAACCCAAACTAGATGATAAAGATAACCCTTAGAGATCATTTTTCTGGCCTTAAGGTAAGAAATGAATCAACCCATAGACGTTAAGCTACTACCCTTCCATTCTAAGATTAGTTCATTTGGAAACTGAAAGCGAACAATCTTAGTTCTACAATAGACTGAGGCATAACATGAATGTAACCAATCCATGCCTAGAATGATATCGAAGTCTACCATTTCTAACTCTACAAGATCTGCCGAGGTGACTTTCTGAGATATTGTGATAGGGAAATTTTTGTATACCCATCTAGCTATAACTGGGTCACCAACTGGAGTAGAGACTAAGAAGGGTTTTGAAAGAATTTCTGGACTAACGTTGAAGTTGTCTACTATATAAGGAGTTACAAAAGACAAAGTAGCCCCTGGATCTAACAAATCATATACATCTAAGTTAAAAACTCGTAACGTACCAATGACTACATCAGGAGAATCTTCCTGATCTTGGCGAGCCTGAAGAGCATACAACCTATTTTAGCGTTGACCGCCACTTGTACCAGATGAGTTATCTTGCTGAGTCGAGCAACCTGCTGGTGCTGCTGAAGTTGTGGACTGAGCCCTACCATTATTGCCTCATTGACCTTGTTTAGCAGAAGGACAATCTCTCAACCTATGACCAGAATGACCACACCCAAAACATTCTTCCTTTCCTGCAAGACACTCACCCGGATGGTTCTTACCACACTTTGCACAAATTAGGTAGGTTCTGGTGCCTAAAATACTCCCCTGAGACTTAGAGCTTGATGCCCTACCTTTCTGATCCCATCGAAGCCTGGAAGATGGAACACTAGCTGATGAAGGTGTTGGAGCTGAAGACTTATGCTGAAATTGCGAGGGATTTCCACCACCCGATTTCTGTTGAGAATATTCATAGTTGCATGTTCTAGCCTTCTTATTATCCTTAGCATGTTCCTTAAGCTTATCTCCCTCAACCTGCTGAGCATGAGTCATGAGCCTAGAGATGTTCATATTTTCCAGGAACATAGCATTTCTATACTCTGTTTTTACTAAGTCGGATACCCCATGCATAAACTTGTTCATTTGAGCCCTGGAATCGGCAACCATGTGAGGAGCATACCTGGAGAGTTGGGTGAACTTGAGTCCGTACTCTTGGACTGTCATGTTACCTTGCCTCAAATTCATGAACTCCTGAGCTTTTGCCTCCCTCAACTCTTTTGGGAAGAACTTGTCTAGAAAAGTCTCACTAAAGTATTCCCAAGTGATAGGAGCTGCATTTGTACCCCTGTTCTCTTTCTATTGAGTAAACCAAACGTGAGCTACATCATTAAGCTTATAGGATGCCAACTCTACCCTATCATTACCTGTCACTTGCACCACTCCAAAGGTCTTCTTGACCTCATCTATGAAGTTTTGGGGATCCTCACCAACTTGCAATCCTAGAAACTTAGGCGGATTCATCCTAATAAAATCACGAACCCTGGCTGCCACTGATCCACCACTAGCATTTGCAGGAATTGGAACCTACTGGTTGTTCTGGTTGGTCACACTATAAGCCAAAATCTAAATGGCATTTCGAAATTCAGCATTCGAAACTTCCTGATCTGGGACATGAGGAGCTGCGTTAGCATTGCGGGCATTCATATTTCTTCTGTAAGCTCTACAAGGAGGCATGATCTGAAAGCGCATAACTATGCATTAGAAAGAGATCATACCTTACGCATGATAAGAATATCAAGAAAGTGAAGTTTTCTTAAAACACTTCGTAGCCTCCCTCTCATTAGATGTGGTGCACTTCACACCCATGAAAAAGACTCTACTTAGTGCGGCTTTTTATACATCATAGAACTCTTAAACCTAATGCTATGATACCAAGTTTTTCACTCCCCGAAGCTACCCCTAGAAAGCGGACACGGGACCTAGGATCACGAGTGACCCCAAGATAACCCTGTTGGCATATCATAAGCATACTTAATAAACTGAATTAAAATAATTTTGTGCGGAAGCTAAATCATAATATAAACTGAAATGATGGGGGATACCCATAACTATCTGAATATATAAAAACTGAGAGTTTCACAACAACTGAAAGGTCAAACTCAAATACTAAAGTTGAATCTAACTATGTCTGAAATAAACCTCTAACTGACTAGAAGTGATGGGACATGCCCCAGCTAAATCTAGTAAAACTGAAACTAAAGACTGAAAATAGAAAAGGGACATATATGTCGTCCTCGGAGAATGAGGACTTACCACTGATGCTGCTGAGCTGAAGATCAGGAACCGATCTATGCGTGATCTGGAAGCTGAGGACCTGAACCTACATCACGAGAAGATGTAGCGTAGAGTATACGTCATTACTTGAAAGGTACTGAGCATGCATGATAGAGTAAAGCTGAATAATAAACATAACTGAACAAACATATATCTGAGCAATGATAAGAGAAAAACATGATACTATTCTGAGAATACTGAACATGAAATGACGGAATGCAATGACCAAGTTTATAACATGCTGAAATTGAATATTGAACTATGACTAATAACATCGTCAATGCAATAGAATCTGACTGTAAGGGAGCTACTAATAATCGACATAAAACCACATGAGCTAAATGTGGAGTCTGATGTATATGCCCCCATCGAGAGGACCCAATATACCCTGCTAGAGGTATAAAGGCATGACTGGCGTGATCACTAAATTGATGCCCACAGAGGGGACTTACAACCTACGGGGCACGTAGCTCTGAGACTTAAGGGTGACTAACCCTAGTCCACTCGGTATTAAGCTACTCTGAATTGATTATGTAATTAACAATTTATGACAGAATTTCTGTAATACTGGATAGCTCAAAATACTGACATGCTAATTGAAAATGCAACATTAATGTACTAATAATGAAACATTCAAATCTGAGGCATATATATCTAAAATAACTGACCTAATATGTGTAATTCATGAACTAAAAGAACTACTTAACTAGGGTTTTGAATATCATACAAGAAACTAAGTAATAACATGATAAATCTGATTTAGATCATTCTAACAGCTAAAACCCAACAATTTCTAACATTCAAGAAACCCTAGATCTAGATAATATTAAATGTATCAAGAATCTGACTGGATTCTAGGGACCTAATGGGTGAAAGGAACCCACTAGTGAAATCCCACATACCTGGTGACGAATTCCACGAAGAAATCCTTCAATTGTGGGGCTGGAACTGATGAGAATTTGTTGCGTTCTTGAACTAGGGCTGCTTGACTCTCTTTGATTTTTGCTCTAAGTTTTGCTTGATTTTGGTGAATAATTGATTAGGGTAAGTTCTAATTTGTTTACTAGGCTAAAACTGACCAAAACTATGTAGTTTAGGGGTCCAATGCATCGGGAAAAGACCAAACAACCCCTGCCTTAAAATCTATTGAAGCCACCGACGGACCAGACCGATGGACTGTGGATGGACCAACGGTCCATTTTGTTCAGCCGTCGTTCAGCTTCAGAGAGTGGATTCTGGGGCCTCGATCTACGGACCACGGCCCATGGCTTGACCTACGGTCCGTGGGTCCGGCTGGGGTCATGCCTTCGAGAGATTTCTAGGCTGATTCTGGGGGGAGGTTGCAGGTGGCCATCCATGGACCACCAAGACGGGCCACGGGTCAGCCTACGGTCCAGGGTGGCAACCGTGGGTTGCACCTGCAACTTTTAAAAATCTGTTGGTTTGTTCTGTTTTCGGATACGGGGTGTTATAAATTATTGTATGTTTCTACAGATATTAAGTATCCTTTATTTTGACATGCAAGTTATGAATATGATGATGAGACATTTGAGAAGATATTTAGACGTATATATGCAACTTTTGGTTCTTCTGCACTTTACCGTTCCTCAAATGGCTCTGTGAGAGGGGCGTTACAGTTGGGTTGGTCAGCAATGTTGCGTATCGATATAGGATGTAATTCTTCCTGCATTAGTCTTGAATCAGGTAATACAATGGTTCTCATTTCATTTTTTTGTGTTGTATCTTCTTATAACATTTTTTGGCTGATCTTAATCTTTTTCCAAACATACTGAAAAACAGAAAGTAGTTGAACCCCTTTTTGTGTGTGACCAAAATCAGGATCTGAGTGGGATTTCAGCGTATTTTCCGATCTTGAAGGTGTTGAAAAACCAGATCCAAGGATATATGAGATTGCCTTGAAGAAATCAGGAAATGTAGCACCAGAGGTACTTCACATTGGAGATAGCTTGAGGAAAGACTTCTTACCCGCTAAAAGTGTTGGGATACATGCTTTGCTGCTAGACAGGTTCAAGACTGCTGATGCTGTTGATTGGAGGAAATCTGGTGCCATTGTGCTGCCTAACTTTATCGCTACCAAAGATTAGCTTACCTCTGAAAATTCGAAATGCAATGACCTGTGAAAGTCCTGTTTGATTATTTTCTTGCCTATAATGGTAAGTAGATTTGTATTACAAGAATGGTTATGAGTTCTATGAATGTGATGAGGAAACATTTAGTTCAATATGCCAGATGCTGTTGTATCTGCATAATATTAGAATGACAAGAAGAAATCACTATACTCATCTGGACTTCAATTACACCAAAAGTTGCATATAATATGACTATCAACTACAAAAACTGCTTCAAGAAATTGAGTTTTACTTGAAGAAGATAGCGATTTCATTGAAGCATTCACTTTTTTCATCCATTTCATCTTCAGGGTATGCTTCAAATACATCTTTTACCTCATTTCTTGCGTAAAAGATTCATCTTTTTGTAAAGAGATGAACTGCAGTTTCTGGGTTCAAAGAAATAAAGGCATTGTTGGATTCAGAAACTTGCATTTCTTATGATTTTGTCCCTGTATGTATTCTTGAACTTGAAAAATGAAATGTTAAGCTTCTTCCTGAGTTAATTTGGTGAGGTAGATTGATTGATTTTCATTTGTTGCTTATTGTTTTCTTGTTCTAAAGGTTGTCTTTTTCTAATAACCTTGCAGCTCATTTACTTTTTTTTCTTGGTATTACCACATTTTGGATAAACCACACTTATAGAAAAGGAAGATGCAATATTTAAGATCAGTGACCGGCTCAAGCTAATTAGTGACCTAAAGTCAAAAATGAATTAGAGGCCTAAATTTTAATATATTTTTTTATATCTGAGATTCAAAGTTATGTTTATTTGTTTTATGGTCTTAAACAAAAATATATATACCAAAATATTTTTTAATCTTGTGGTCTTAAATCTACCGTGTGTGGAAGTTAAATTTAAAAATTGATTCATAAAAAAAAACATTCTTTAATGTTTTGAAATAAACTAGAAAAGACAAATAAATTAAAGGTATAGCATATTTTATTTTTAAAAAGGCTTATAATAATTTTATTGTTACTAAAGAAAATTAGGCCCTTCAATTTTGAAGGGCCTAAGGTGTGTACCTCAGTTTAAAGATATTGAGCCACCCTGATTAAGATGATCTTATTGTTTATTTATTTAATTTTATCGAAATTGACTTTTGATAAGTCTGTTGCGTGTGATTTATTAAATAGTCATTAGTCAAATAGTTGACGAGTTTGTTTTGACAAGAAAGATTTAGTTGTTTCTTGTGCTGAGTTGATGGTGTTATTCTGTAATATGATGTGACATTCTCATCCAGACGCGAATTTAGGATTTCAAAAAGACGGGTGCACCATTGTCAGGGGTGGCTCTGCCCCTTTAAGAAAAAGCCAACCACTTTAGGCTCCCAAATTTGAGGGCCTCATTTATTTTAGCAATAATAGATTGTAGGTTTTTCATAAGAAAATTATTAAATACGATTTGCATGGAAAAAAATAACATTAAAGGAAAAAAATATTAGAAGTTTATATATCTCGAGTACTATGTCGCAAGAAAAATTAAATGCATAGGTTATATGAATTATTGATTGAAAAAGAATTATTAAAAGAAACCATTTATTAAAATAAAAATGCAATTTTACATCTCAAGAAATTTAAAAAGTACACTTTATAAAAAAAGAAAATGATAAATTTTCAAAAAAATTTATCATTTTCTTTTTTTATAAAGTGTACTTTTTAAATTTCTTGAGATGTATTAAGAGCTCTTGAGCTTTTAAATTAATTTTTAAAAGGGAAAATTATGTGGTTAAGCAAACTTATATTACTTAATTACTCATCATAGCTATAGTTTGCTATAATTAGCACTTGCGAGTAATATTATACATTAATTACGTGGGCTGACTTCGAATTTGTATATTACCCACGTTTATATATGTATAATTCGCCATATTTGTATAATTCGCAGTCAATAATTCTTTGTTTTGATGATTTGCATTTGTATACGATTGTTTATATTTGTATATGACGATGATATCCTTTGGTTTTTCAGTTTTGTAATCATCTACATTCAATCTTTTTGTGTATAAGTTTTTAAAGTTTGTATAAATGTGTAGTTTTTGGATTTTGTATAATATAATTTATATAATGTAATTTATATAATATATTTTGTATAATTGTTTAAAGTTCATATGTTTATGTTTGTATCAATTCGTTATTTCGAGTTTTATTATATTTGTATAATTCTAGACTTTATATTACTCAATTATACAAAAATACGTGAATTATACAAATGTACATGCAAATTATACAAATTATTGTCCTCTCTTGCTCGCCTCTCTCCTCCCTTTCTCATTCTCTCTCACCAAAATATACAAATACATATGTATAATATACAATCATGTAACCGATATACATATACAATTCACTTCTCTGTCCTCTCTCGCTCGCCTCTCTCTCCCAGTCTCGCTCCTTTTTAAAAAGAGATCCTCCCTCTCTAGGAATCGAACCCTCAACCTCACAATTAAAAACCAACACTAGAACCAGTGAACAATCCCGTCATTTGTAATCATGGGTTCCTTTATTTAATATTTAATATATTTTAAAAATTATAATAATAATATGTTGAGTTTTGTCGAATGACCACGGGTTTCGGTGACCCATTTTTTACACTTAAATTCGCCACTGTTCTCATCCAAGGGGCTTCATTTATGTGATCCTTGGTAGTTGAGATTGGTGAATGGTGTTAATGCAGTTCAGTACTCCTCTAAATTTTATATGCAAACTGATTGGTATGGAGATGTTTGCCCAGGTTCACTGAGGTTCATAATTTATAAACCTGAAGCTTTGCAGGTTTATGACTAAGTGCAAACTTTTTGGGTTTATCTGTCTTTGAATAGGTCTTGATGATGAGTGGATGTTTAGTGGCACATCGATAGAGATGTTTGGTGTTTTATATCTTCTAAAATCACTGTCTTAGCTGATATGTTTCTTATTTTAAACAAATATCTCTGAAATAATTGTCCACATGATCAGTTGTGTAAGGCATCAGATTTTGCCCCTTGGTATTTAGGAAAAACCAAGAAGTGGCAGAACATGGGTTAATCAATTATGGTATTTAATTCTTCCGTGATTTTGCAACTTCTTTTAAATTGACTGCTGGATTTTCAGGTCAGAACATTATATATTCATAAGTTTATCTTCTGGCATTTATTTCCTGAGTAATGCATAATCTTAGACGAAAACTAGAGTTATAGAGTAGTTTTCAGGTTCACTAATTCTGTGCATAAGGTTAACATTTGGATCATGGATCGACCTACAACTGGTCTATTGGTTCCTTCTGCCCATACCATGTCTGTGTGAACTCATGAATTTGAGTCAAGGTTACAAACATCCTAGATTGTTTCGTTTTTTCTTCCCTTTTAGGAGATATGCTTGTGTGTGTATATATGAGAATTTTCAGTCCTATGTTACCTGGATTTAGGTCGGATATATTTGAGCTTATTTGCCGGACAAGATGCAATTTCCTAGATACGAATCGTTTTAGCAGCATTCTCATCCCCTTTATTCAAATCACCATTCCCCTTTTCTTCTGATTAACAACTATAATTGATTAATATTAAGATGTTCTATAATTGATCCATATTAAGATCTTTTAATATTATCGAACTTAGAATTTGGATCGTAACCTAAATCAATTATTGAATCGAACATAAATTAGTACGCAACTGATTAAAAAAAGACTAAAAGAAAAACTTATATATAATAATTGACTAATCTTAAAACATTACTAAACCAAGACTAGTTATTTCCTTTCTCTTCTCTTCCAGGACTAAGCGCCTTTCGCTTCCTCTTCCTCTTCCAAACGTGTCCCGCCAAGTGGAGTGGAATACATATATGGATGGAAGGGGAAACAACTTTCCCTTTCTGCCAAAATACGATCTTCACGTTGTTGATTTACCTCTCTTAATACTTTCAACTTGACATTCTGCTCCTTCTTGACATTCTGCTTCTTCCGATACTTTCTATAAGTATACAAACCTCTATCAATAACATTCAAACCTAGTATCATGAGAACGCAATTACCTAACCAGTTACGACTCATGATTTGATAGTACACTCTCGGCAACAATTTTTTTCTCAACTTACAATAAACCGAACAAGAAAACAGTTTATTCAACAAAATGTTTTTCTTATTACAATGAAAAACTTGGTATAAAACCTTTTTCAATACCCTTTATATAAATATATCACATATAAACCTTTCTTTCTCCAAAATCCTATTTGAATGCGGTAACGTTTACAAATCCAATTCCTAATAGAAAAACATCAGCAGCTTTAATAATGTAGTACAATTTCAATTGGACTTCCACGTTATGTCCTTTATGGTCTTGGCAAAATTTTCATTAATAGCTTATTTATATTATTATTTTATTATTACCTTTATCTCATCATCATTTTAAATAAGTGAAGGTTTCATCGGACATCCGGAGGGTACATCCGTAATTTCACCTTCTCCCTTCTTTCTTGCCGCGTGTTCTCACATTCGCCCTTCCTTCTTTCTTTGCCGCGTGTTCTCACATCGATGGAGAATGATCCACGCTTGCATCTTTGATTTCCACATTTGTTATTTCGAAGAACTTTTCTTTCTGTTCCATGGAAAACAACAGAGATCCAATTTGTGCCCTAAATTGGGAGACGAAGTTCCAGTCGCTCCTATGAACAAAAAGGTGCACCTCCTTTCTCTGCCTCATTTATTTCGCTGTGTTCCTATTTCCCATTCATTAATTTCCTGGGTTTTTCTATCGATCGGAAGTTTTCCCAAAAAACCCTTACTGGACATACATCTTTTCATCTTTATTTGCTTGGTTTATGCCTTGTTCAATGTTCTGTTTGCTAAATTGAATTGTTAATTTGTCTGGTTTGTTGAATCTGGAAAATCTTTTGCACTTCGATTTCCCTTTGCTTTTCTCTGTTTGCTTCTTTGTTTCAGTTTTCCCCAATCTTTTAATATAGTGGAGTTAGTTGTTTTGTTATGTGTTTTGACACACATACTAATCTATGTGAAAAGCTTGTGCCCTCTTGGTGTTCGTAAAATTTCTTCAATGAAATAGACTATTGTAGAACTCATGTACAAGGGATAACTTAGCAGATGACTTTGGGGTAACACTTCTTCATTGTAGTTCCTCAAAATATAATAAAAACAATAAACAAGTTATGTAGTTCTCTCTTTCTGACTTGTGAGAAGAAGAACTCGATCAACAAAGTTCTGTTCTTGGTTTCTTCCTGACAAAAATGCAACCTCTTTGATGAGCTCTAAATGTTCTTATCTCATAACAATCTCTCAAATTTTCAGGACTTATGTATTGTTGTTTCACCATTCTTGAGAAATTATAACCACTATCATTAATTCAAATATAAGGATGGCAAGATTCAACATAATAATAAAGCAAACTCTTCATTCCATCGCAAGCTCTTAATTACTAGGCATATAAGCCTTTTCGAACATCAATATAAATGATTTTGTTAGTTACATTTTGGTTGATTTCCCCCCACCATAATACTATTTCAAATTTGTAAGTGGTTGCTCTTGAACCCACTCAAGTTGAAAGGTTGGAAAGTTACATGGACATTTGAATATATAATAATACAAGCATTATGCATATGGCCTTCCTTTTTAAGGTCTACTAATAGGTCTTGTAGGAGAGAGCAGAGGGTTGGAATCAGTCTGTACAGAGGTTATCTTTCTTCTCCATATTATTTTGTTCGGGGTAATAGAACCTTAGTTTAGTTAAGGTGTGTCCTTGGAATTTCGATCATAATAGTCTAGGGGTACTTCATACTTGTTCTATATAAGAGAGGGTTTCTTCGGACTATCAAGGGTATTTCTGCATTTTTACTTTTAAAGTGTCCTATTAACCTACTGCACGTGGTTTTACACAAAATTGATGCGTGGCATTTCAGTGTTTACAAACATGGAGTCAACATTTCTGATATTCTTCGCTGGACTATCGTTTCAAGTTTGATAGCTTTTCTAAGAATAATAGGTATTTCTCGATGGATCATCTGTTTAAGTCCTTCGAGTTCTTCTCTTATTTCTAATTTTTCTGGTGTATCAAAAAGCAGGTGCATATTGAACCAATATTTATATGTTCCCTCTGTTTCTTGGAATAGGAAAAAAGGAATGTTTACATAAGTTTCACGTATTGGACTACAAAGTTGCTCATCAGATTTTACTATTGTTACTCAAAGGTTCTTTTTCTCATTTTTTTCATCTTTCGTAAGTTATTCATAGGTGATTTTCTTGTGTACTACAATGTAGCAGGCAAATATATCTTCTTTGTTCCTGTTTGTAACCTTCACTCGAAATTTCGTATAAGATGAGCGAGCCTCCTATATACTATGGGGTTATCAGTTCTGCTATTATACTCCTCTTAGAGAACTATGAATCCAAGATGAGTTGTTGATCATAAAGACATAAAGGTATACAATGTCATTTAGGACACTGAAATCTGTCGATGATAGTTCCAAAAGAATTAAAGATTGTGCCTAAATGTTATTAGCAGTGGAATGGTCAGTCACTTCTTCTATTTTATTTTCTATACTATTCATCATTGAATGATTCATTTTTAAGTTCTTGCATAGTGTTAAGCTCGATCAATTTAACTAAGAGGAAGAAAAGAATTTCTAAGAAAAATATAAGAAGGGAAAGGAGAATATGGTACAGAATGAGGATTATATCTCATAGTAATTCAACGGAAGGATGTACAGGTCAGCATTGCCAATGATGAAACACACTACCAAACACATCCATCATTTTGGAACTTTACTTTCATCAGCTATGTTGTAAAATCATTTGTTTCTTTTTGTATCATTTAGCAACACTTTTGTAACAATCACATTGTTGTTCTATCACAGAATAAACTCCTTCCACTTCTCAGACAGTCGAACTACGGATGGACCTTCAAACAAGAAGGTTGTGGTATTGCTTCCACAGCCTTGAGCTTAGCTGAAAGACAAAAAGAGATTGTGATAAGTTTTAGTAGTATGTTCAAAGAAAACAAATTATTTAGCCTTTTTAGCAAGCTCCCAGTATAATGTTCCGCAAACTATATTTGTTCATGTCTCAAAACTGTGTTGATATCAACTTTAATCATCTCTTCTTTATTTACGTTTCAATACTTAAAAATCCCGTGCAAGGCACGGGCATCCTTTATCTAGTTACTCCTATTTAGAAATGGGAGTTTGGGAGGACGAACACTGCACTAAAGAGCTGGACTAAAAGTTATAGAAATTGTACATTGAGGCCCACCAAAAAGATGAACTAAAACCAGTCAAATGTGTACAGTACGCACATAGCATCAAATAGTAGGGTTAAAATAGTAACTTCATCTGCTTCTACTTTTTCTACACATTGGAATGTGTACTACTTTGTGTACACGTGTAGCACGTATTTTATGTCAAAAAAAGAAGGAAATATCCCAATTCATATTGACTCTCTCACCTTCTGCTTTACTCTTCTTCTTTCCATTGCAATGTCCATGGTAGTCATTTCTACAACTTAAATTTTACTTCAAAGTCGTCTCATTTTTACTTCTCACTATCGAATTTTTACTTCAATAGAACATAATGTTATTTTCTCGGCTAAAGAGAGTTTAATGGTTATTTATATCTGTTGTTGCAAAATCAAGATTCAAAAGATGAAATTTGAGTTAGAAAATTCAAATCTCTCTGTGAGGGTGAATTTAAGAGCTCAATAGATGATCTCGAATCGAGTAACGACATGAATGTACATTTCTTCTTATTTAATTTAATTATTTTCTTTTCTTCATAAGTTATTTCAAAAGTGCAAAATTACTCATCCAAGGTGTTTGCTCATTTGCCTCAGCAAACTGAATAATCTTTTGTTATACAGTATTGTTTTTAAGTAAGTGTTTTGCAACATATATGACTGCTATGTTAATTTCTGTTTATGACTGCTAACTTGCTCAATCTTGGATTTTTTATATTTCTTCTTTTGTTGTATTAGAGATTGTAACTTTGAATGAATAGACGAAGAACAATTGAGCTAAATTTTCTGTGTATTTTATTTCTGCATAGCAAATGTATATATAGGAAATACAAGGAATAAAAATCCTAACAGACTAACAGGTGTCCTATCTTAATTGGCTAACTTGTAACAAACTATTATTTACAATTAATAAAAACATAAATAGAAATAATATTTACACAAGAACAGAAAATTGTGGAAGGTTCTGGATTGGATTGGTGCAAGCTGTTGAGGCCACGTGTTTCTTCACTCTTCATTTTTACTTTGCTCTTTTCAATTTTGCAATATCTATGTCTGAAACACTCTTCTTTTTCATAATGAAACCTTTGCTATCTTTCTTCTCTAATGGATTTCCATCATCTGTAATTCCAACACCCCCCCTCAAATTGGAGGGGGAGGAACGAACACCCAATTTGCTTAACAGAAGATTATGAGAGGTACCTGGAAGAGGTTTAGTAAAAAGATCCGCTAACTGGGAAGACGAAGGAAGAAAAGATAAAGAAATCAAACCAACAAGATATTGTTGCCGGACGAAGTGGCAATCTAAGTCAACATGCTTCGTCCGCTCATGAAAAACAGGATTTTTGGCGATATGAATCGCGGCCTGGCTGTCGGAATGAAGAGAAATGGGTAGAGAAGGAGGCAGTGTAAGATCCGAAAGAAGACGGACAAGCCATGTTAACTCGGCAACAACACGAAGCATAGACCTATACTCTGCTTCGGCAGAGGAAAGCAAAAGAGATGGTTGCTTTTTCGACTTCCAAGAAATAGGACTACCACCGAGGCTAATGTAGAAACCTGACCGGCGAGAGTCAGGACAAGTAGCCCAGTCAGAGTCACAGAAAGTCAATAAGGTGAAAGAAGGGGAAGAATTGAGGAAAATCCCTAAGCCAGGGTCAGAAAGGAGATACCGAAGAACATGATAAGCAGCCAAGAGATGTGCTTGATGAGGTCGTTGCATATATTGACTAAGATGCTGGACGGAAAAAGAGATGTCAGGGCGTGTGTGGGTGAGGAAGTTGAGTTGCCCAATAAGCCGGCGATAACTAGTAGCATCAGGAAGGGGACAACCCATATCTGATTGTAATTTGTGAGTGGGATCCAAAGGGGAAGAAGCGGGTTTAAGGCCAAGGCATTCATATTCAGATAAGAGCTCCAGGATGAACTTTCGTTGATTAAGAATCAAACCATGGGGTTCCCTAATTACTTCAATACCCAAAAAATAATGTAAGTCCCCCAAATCTTTGATCTTAAATTCTGAGTCCAAGAATGATTTTAAAGCATCTAATTCTGCCTTGTTGTTGCCTGTGAGGAGAATATCATCAACATAGACGGCTAGGATAGAAATGGAAGAATCATGGCACTTATAAAAAAGTGAATAATCATTTAGGGAGTGAGTAAAACCCTTAAACTGTAAGGCTGAAGTCAGACGAGCATACCACTGTCTCGAGGCCTGTTTTAAGCCGTAAAGAGACTTCTTTAGACGACAAACTTGAGTAGGATCAGCCACTTTCAAACCAGCTGGAAATTTCATGTAGACTTCCTCATCTAACTCACCATGAAGAAATGCGTTGTTTACATCTAATTGATATAACCCCGAGCCCTTCTTAATGGCAATAGCAAGCAGACAACGTATAGTAGTAATCTTGACGACAGGGCTGAAAGTTTCTGTAAAATCAATACCGTCTTTTTGAAAATCACCTCGTACAACCAACCTAGCCTTCAGTCTCTCTACAGAACCGGATGAATTGAGCTTAACTTTGTAGACCCATTTAGTAGGCAAAGCTTTCTTTCCCGGAGGTAATGAGACCACTTCCCAAGTGTCATTAGTGATCAAAGCCTCTAGCTCCTTAGTCATAGCATCCTGCCAACCCGGATATAAAATAGCTTGGGTAAAAGAAGTAGGCTCGTGAATATGGGACAAAGAAGTGATATAATTCTGGTTAGAGTGAGATAAAGCAGAGAAAGCGAAAAGGGAAACAGATGAAGGGTAAGAGAAACAAATATCAGACACACGAGAAAGATGGACACTATTGCAAACATAATCTCGTAGGTAGGCTGGAGTCTTGACAGATCTAGTGGATTTTCGTAAAACAGTAGGATCTGGAGAAGAAATAGGAGGATTCGAAACAAGGGAATGAGGGACAGGATCTTTAGTTGATTTAATTTTCCAGTTGGATATGCAGTTGAATTATAATGTTGAATATTAACATATGTATATGTAGATAAACATAAACTATAATTTGCTTATATGACAAGGGAGACTTTTTTTGAACATGAAGAATTCTTTGTAAGATAAGTTATTTATTTTTCATAGAGTGCAAGTTTCGGTATATAAATAGCAAACAATCTCCATTTTTAACACATCTTATTCATTTATCTGAAAGTTATGGAAAAATGCAGATTTCAATCAATAGTTATCGCCTTCAGGGAATTAAAAAATCAGCTCAGAGATTTGTTCCTATACCATTTGCCCCTGATGGTTTAACTTAAGAATTTTATGATCTGGATGCTTATAACCCTGCTGAAAGTAAGTTCATTATGAAACTTCAAGTTCATCCAGAACGAATGAGCCAAGAAGATAGTCACAGATTTGATTTGCTTATCAGGTACTATTATAAATTTCTATTTCTACTAAATTTTAAAAAATCTAATGAAGATGTACTTGTTCAGTTTGAAATAAGCTATAAGATAGTCATGTTATGACTTATTCAGTTTATTACTTAATTGATGTAAACTGGTGCAACTTTTACTAGGAACAGACAAAAGACATACAAAGATACATATTAATTAGGCGTCATTTCCATGATCACATTCATATTTATCGGCTCCGTTGACTCCTCAAAGTCAAAGTAAAATTCTTGAAGAAAGCTTTCAAGGTCACAAGGAATGACTGGTATATAGCTCTTCCCTTTAAAATTTTCGATGATTGTTTTATTAAATACATTGAAGCTTTCCTATAATTCTTGATCTTCATAAGTGGATTAACTGTTTTCTCTGTACACTTAAACTACAGGCAAAAGTTGCTTACCTGAGCCAGCTTAGAAGATGAACACATGCTTCTGGTGTGCGAATTCATGCCCACAGGAAGTTTGGAAAATCATCTATTCAGAAGTAAGTATAGTTCGTGTGAAACCATAACTGCATATTTGATGCAAAAACGGATCCACAATATGATATGTAGATTCATGGGGACCCAATTGCTTTTTCTAAACCATGTATAAGAGATTTATTTTACTATGAACTTAGTTCATTATAGAAATCCATAAACTTGAAATCTTGAATCCACATCTAATTTGAGGACATCCACTAATATCATCCCTATAATGTTATTGAATTAACCTTTGCTACATCTTGAACAGAGGAGTGCTTATTTCCAATCACTATCATAGAATCTCCGAATGAAGGTTGCTTTCGAGGCAGCTAAAGGACTGACATATCTCCACAGCGCAGAAGCTAAAATTATAAATCAGGATTTCAAATCATCTAACATTTTGCTTGCTGCTGTATGTAAAACTACTTTAAAATTTAGTCTTCTACAAGTTTTAACAATATTTCTGTTGTCCTCTTACGATATGTCCATACCATGAATTGACAGAATTACAATGCAAAGTTGAGCCAATCAAGAGTAAAATGGGTACCTTCTGTTGTGCTGCTCCCGAGTATATGATAATATACAATTTCAATTTACTCCTAATTGTTCTTGTGCTTTACCTGAGCTGAGCGTCAATCGGAAGCCAAGTACAAAAGTAGTTAAAAGATAGAGATGGTGTCATTAGGCATAGCTTGGTTGGTCCATTTCCATCCGTTTCTCTGTTTAAGGAGTATCAAAATGCAGCGATAGTAGTAACTTGATCAATTTTCACTGTACTATGTCATATTTCCAGCATTAGATAGTACATTTATCAATAATTTAGCCAATTTTTAGATAGAAGTGTATCCAAATTGCTTAAAAGCTGCACAGCTAGATTGTTTTGGCATGATAAATGATGTTGTTTGTCCTGAAATTTAATATGAATTTGGTATATTATCCGTTGTTATGCGAGTTTAATTTTTTATTTTTTGATTCACATGTAAAAATTCACAGTCCATAGTAGCCTCTTTCTCGATGTGTTGTCAATTGTAACTTTGCTTTCTGTTCTTTGAGCTACTTTACTGCACTTGAAGAGAAAATTCAGTAAAAATGTGGCTTAGATACTGAAAGTCGGAGGAATTCAAAACTGAAGTAAGATGAATTCCTCATTAATGTGTTTTGATGGATTTTATGGTCAACTTGGTGGCTATGTTATATGAATTTTGTTGGACATCACTGAAATTAGCTGCTGACTATTTTGTGTGTACTTGATGAATTGTATCCACGTTACATGGACTCTTTCACTTTCAATGCAGCATCAGTGTTGAATTAATTTGACAGCGTCAACTTACTTTCTTTAATCATCTCACTATTACATTTGCCTTATCATGTGAACAAGCAAAATGTTGAAAATTTGTCTTAAAAGAAGAGCATCACATAACATGATTACACATAATAGGAGTGTCACAATGATAGAATTATGTACAAACTATATATTTTCTGTATTTTGTATTATGGTTATGATTCTTTACATTTATCTTATGTTTATATTTTTAACACACACCAGCTATTTGAAGAAGTGCAATAGTTAGAAAGTCAAAATATCTTTGCATTATTGTTGAGACTTAGCAAAAATATCTCAATTTTATATGCCTTTCAACTTCATTCATGGTTTCCTTATGTTAATTTAGTTATTTTTACAAGAAAAATAATTCATATTGTTTTTGTGCCATGACTAAATAGATTCATTGTCCAAGGAAAAATGAAGAATAAGGGGAAGCGATTTTGGCTAAAGGGTACCAACAGAACAAGCTTTGCGGAGAGTTTAATGGTAAGTTGTCTTTAGCACACAAATGAAATTATCTAAGTGGTTATATTTTCTACTGTCTATGAATATGCCAATGTTATGTAGTGGCTAAAGAATGATCTGGTTTTGATGGTGTTCTGCCGCATCTCTTTATAATATATTAGTTGCCTCTATATTTAATGAGAACTCATGAAATGTTAAATGTTAAAGTATCTGTTAGAACCAGTGAACATTAGCTCTTACAATGGTGTCATTTTCATGTCTTCTATGTTATTTCATGTCTTTATAATGTTCCCCAAGTTCAAAAAGTAATAAGCTATTTGATTTGATAATTAAGAAAAGGAATATAGAGATTTTAATGCATTTTATTCCTAAAACAAGTTCCTTCTTTTAATTCCACCTTTGTCTCTTGAAGTTCTAATATTATTGACAGAGGACAAGGTAAGACAAGTGACTATAATTGGTCTCATGATAAAAGAAAAGAACTAACAGTGAAATTTATCATAGATGGTGTATTGCCGAAACAGAGATTGTAGGTTAAGAGGTAAAGTGACATACCGCAGACACAAAAGCATTTACTAATTAAATCTGACAAATAAGGATATTACTTTCAAAATGATCGAAGTGTAAGACACCATAAAGGAGGAAATCAACTCGTATCTCCAGGTAGTAGGAAGATTTTTTGAGAGATATTTCAAAGGTTTGACAAATTCTTAAAATACTTGCTTTATGATTAGGAGAAGATGTGGTTTCTCCTTGAACCCTTCAACTCAAAAGTTTCTTACCAATGTACTTCACATTTTCTATTTTTTGAAAAATGAAATTCTTTCTATTATGAATAGTGATTTGATGAAGTCTCGACATAAGAGAATCAAGTGTAAATTATATTCTCTGTTTTTTCGTTGTTATAACATTTTCAGTTCTAATAACTTCATAAACAAGTCGCCACTGGGTTCTCTATAGTAGTATTTGATTTGAGTAATGTGAACACAATATTAAAAAAATAAGTTTTTATTGTTAACAATTAAGATTTGCTTAATTTTGCTTCAAGTTTTTGGTCAAAACTTTGATTTGCACAACTCTTATGCAGGGAAGCATTTGAATGGATGAAAGTTCCTTTGCATTAACTATAGAAGATATATTTAGTTTTTGAGCTCCTATTATTTAACTGGAACTACAATGATGGTAAAATTTCTTTTATATATGTTTTTATGCATTATGCAATGACAATTAGAATCAAAGCTCAAATTTTCCTTTTCGGCATTTTAAATCAAAAAAAGTTGTAAGTTCCAACCATTCAAAAGAAATTAAGTGAGGAACTACAAAAATAAGGAACTACATATTCCAAAATCTTGATTCATATTAAAATATTCTAATGAAATACATCAAGTCTTCAAAGGGTTAAAATCACAGTAAAACAAAAACATAAAATAAAAAAGAATAAATAATATAATAACAAAAAAAAGATGAAGAATACCCTTTAAACATTTGCTTCCTTGAAAATGTAGCACATCACTTTCCTCTATTTTTATCACAAGAAACCTCAAGCTCCTACAACTCAAAAGAAATTAAGTGAGGAACTCCAAAATTATGAGGAGAATTTTATGGAAGGTTAAAAAGTTTGTAACCGATTTTCAATTGTAATGACTCATAAGTATAACTCAATTATAAAAAATAAAGGTGATTGAAATTTATCAGAATTTAGGAAGTGCTTTATTTTTTAATGAATGAAAGAAATATGTGAGATGGAAGAAGAAAGGTTTTAGGAAAAATTAATTAATAGTATAAGTAGGGGTGTTCACGGGTTGGTTTGGGTCGGTTATTGGTCAAAATCAAAATCAAATCAACTTAATCGGTTTTAAAATTATCAAAACCAAACCAAATCAAATATAATATACATTTATCGGTTTGGTTGTTTTCGGTTTTGGTTTGGTTTGGTTCGGTTATTTGGTTATTAACCATACATAAAAATAAAAGAAACAATTCATTCAAAACGTGAAAAAAGTGACAACAATCCATTCAAAACGAAAAAATAGTTTAAAATGGTTGGCATTACAGAACTTTCGATCATTGAATTTACTGAATAAAACTTCAAAATTCACTATTTTGGCATAGAAGGAAGAGACAATGACATTTTCAGTCCCACAAAGAATTTTCATAGACACTCATATACATGAAACCAATAAGAAAAATATTCTCACCTTGGACATTTTTTCTTTCATAAGTAAATTATAAATAAATTTTGATGAAACATATATAAAATCTTTAAAATTGCTTATGAATATAATATATTATGTATGTATAATAATAAAATTTATGTATATAACTTGTTGGTTCGGTTCGGTTCGGTTTGGTTATTTCTTCGATTTTTTTCAAACAAAACCATAACCAAACCAAATACTATCAGTTCTTAACAATCTAAAACCAAACCAAAATTAAATCGGTTCATTTAATCAGTTTGGTTTGATTTTTCGGTTTGGATCGGTTTTAATCCAAACCATGAACACCCCTAAGTATAAGTGATGAAATTATAAAAAGATAAAAAAGAAGATTAATTTTCTGAATATTTTTATGACAATACATTAAATGAGATTGATTGAGATAAAAGTTTATAAAAAAAAAACGTCTATGATAGTAGGAAAAACATTTTTTTTAAAGAAAATTATTATAGACATTAAAAGGTAAAATGAAGAATTTAAGGAAAAGCAATAAATTACAATAATAGTTATGAGAGATGAAAAGTAATAAATTGTAGTGAATAATGATGAGGAGAGATAAATAAGTTATTTTAAATAATTTTTTTCCTTCTTTTAGCAGATTTTTGAGACTTAAAAAATTCAAAAAATTGACAAAAAATATAATTGGCAATCCTGGCCAAAGAGAGGCGTCACGTCATACTTTTATTATCCAAATTTATATATATAGAGAGAGATAGACTAATACGTATAACTAAATTAATAAAAAGGTGATTGAAATTTATCAAAATTTAAGAAGTGTTTTAATCTTAATGAATGAAAGAAATATGTGAGAAGGAAGAGGAAAGGTTTTAGGAAAATCAATTAATAGTATTAGTAATGAAATTATAAAAAGATAAAAAAGAAGATTAATTTTGTGATTTTTTTTATGACAATACATTAAATGAGATTGATTGAGATAAAAGTTTATGAAAAAAAACCGTATATGGTAGTAGGAAAAATGTTTTTTTTGATAGAAAATTATTATAGACATAAAAGGTAAAATGAAGAATTTAAGGAAAAACAATAAATTATAATAATAGTGATGACAGATGAAAATAATAAATTGTAGTGAATAATGATGAGGAGAGATAAATAAGTTATTTTAAATAATTTTTTTCCTTCTTTTAGCAGATTTTTGAGATTTTTTTTTTTTTAAAATTAACAAAAAAAAAAGACAAATGGCAATCCTGGCCAAAGAGAGGTGCCACATCACACTTTTATTATCCAGCTTTATATAGATAGATTATTTTATATATTTTTTAAGAGAAAAATCAATTGAAAGAACATATTTATGGTAATAAAAAGAAGGAGATATAATAGATATAATAGTAATATTATATATATATCTATATATTAAATTATGTTAATAAGGTATAATATTAAATTATGTTAATAAGGAGCAAAGTTGATTTTTCTTTTTAGAAAATTATAAAAATAGGAGGTGGGAAAAAGAATTTAATAAAAAGTAATAAATTGTAATAATGATAAGGAAAGATAAAAAATAATAATAAACTGTAGTAATGATGAAGACAAATAAATAAAATATTGTAATTTTTTTTCCAGATTTTATAGACAAGATAAAATTAAAAAATTTGACAAAAAAAAGGTAAGACGACGGAAGAAGAAATCAGCGGCAATGATTCTTGAATATATATGGAACAAACTAAATGCATTATTAATTAGAAATTAAACTTAAATTTTAATTATATTACATGAAATCTTTTATTTTTCTTTTCCTTATTCCTCTTTATTATTTTTTCATTTTCCATTTTCTACCATCACTATAGTCTTTATATATTCATTACTTCTAACTATCATTTATTTTTATTTCTCTCCTTATAATTTGATGGGAAATCTTCCATAATCAATTTTCTCTCTAAAATACCTCATCATTTTATGTTACAATGAAAAAAGTTGAAGAAGATCGAAAAAAGTTACAAAATATATCAAATTATTTGTGACTTCAAAATATAATATTTGCAAGTGTTTTGATTCTCGTGAGACTCCATTGAAAGAGATATGCGATACAGAAATACCAAGACAAATAAATAAAAAAATATCTTTTTTTCGTTTTCTTAGGTGAAGGAGAAAAGGAAAAAATATATATGGTTGTTATTTGTGCAATTTGAATCTTTCAATTCCAGGTAGAGTCTAAGTTATTCATAAAATGAATTGACCCTCAACTCCCTCTAATTCTATATAGAAGCAACATTACGTGCCTCATTATGAAAAATCATTTTTTACCCTTTTTATCACAGCTAAACTGGAAGGACCAGAGTCATTTTCTTGCTTCCTGGAATAAGAATACAAGAGGGTACTTGAATGTTTCTCATAATATCAAATAATTTAGAATAATTGAAGGATCTTCTCTAGATTTGGTAACAACATTTGATATTGGACCTAATTAATGTGCGGAATGATAGTTAAGTTGTCCCTATGCGGTCATCATCAGTTGTATTGGTTTATGAATGCTCACGGAATGAAATATTGCATTTATTGCAAATGATGTACCTTTACATTTGAGTTTTATACATGATCAATGTAAATGTTTTTTTGCACTATCAGGTTAGCAGATTTACATTAACCTTCTTGATAAAATGTGTTATCCACATGTAAAAATTATTTACGTTACATTGATTAAAAGCATGACTCTTGCTTTCCAATTGGCTGTTTTTGCATTAATTGCTACTTCATTAATCTTATTGATTAGCATACCCGTTGTATTTGCTTCTCCTGATGGCTGGTCAAGAACAAAAATGTTGTATTTTCTGGTACATTACAATGTATATTATTTATTAAACTCTTACATATTATTGTGCTTTCTATTCTGCCTTTGAAATTTGGGGGCTAAGAAAAAGGTTGGGATGTCATTGTTCAACTAATTTGAGATATTAGACGATGATATTGATGTAATGAAATTGGAAGATGGTGTAATTCAAAAGATGGTAAAGTCTCTGATTTGTATTCATAAGTTGCAATCCTTGACTGTTTTTCATTGTATTGAGTTATTTTTCATAATGTTGGCAATTTGGACAAATTCACAATGATTTTAACTCCACTATATACATACTTGGTCACTCATGGAAGAAGTTTGAAAAGATAATTCTGCAATTATTTGGAAACCTTTCCTCATGTTGGGAACCAAAATGAGGTACAAGAAGTAATGTAAAGTGTACTTCAAACAGAACTTGAGTTGTACGAGTAGGGTTAAAGTAGTAAATTCACTTTATTCACTCTCTCACCTCTGCTGCCTGACAACTTTCATGGCAAATTGACAGCCATTTTAAACCTTCAACGGAGTTAGACTTTACTTTAGAGTCTCACTCCAACTTCTCAAGTTCTTTCAATGGTTTGCCTGGTAAGTATTCTTGTGTGGTATTGCTCCTCTTCCCTTATGAATTTCTACTCTTTTTTTCAGATGGTATTTTCCCCAAAAAATATTGAGAAAGAGTTTGAGTTGCCGAATTCTTTGACGCTGCCATGAAATTAGAAGTGATAACGTAATGCTGAAAATTCAGGGTAAGCTTTCAGTATTGATCTTTTTGTTGTTTGAACTACATTTTCGAAAAATTTCAGCTACTAATATAGTAAGTTGAGGTGGTATTCAAAGAAAAATTATTTAAATTACAAAGTCAGAATAACAAGTAGGTTGAATAACAAGTACGTTGAATCAGGCGAAAAGGTTGATTTCAGGCTCTCCAATTTCCAAGTCCTTTAAGCTACCATCCCACATTTTCTTAAGAACCTTTAAACTTTTTTGGCAATTCACTATTTCTTAAAACAGAACAAGATTATGAAAACACTCATTCAAGATCCAACTGATCAAATTCCATTGTGAAAGACTTTTCTTTTTTTTAAGATTCATCATGATATATATACCTGATGTTGATACAACCAGTGAGAAGTTAAGGTTTTTTTTTTTGGTTAAAATTAAGATTTCATTCAACCAAAATATCGTCTTTACAATGCTACCAACTCTTTTTGACTCAAAGTTGGTATTAGATGTTAAATGTAATAAAAGAATTTTCTTAGTGGTTTATACAACATCAAGGTAATATTATGTTATTCAAACTTAAGGTCTGATTTGATTGTGAACTCTGGGCGGCCCAAAGTAAGAAATGAACTTTTTGTTTTAGAACTACCCAACTTCCATATTTGAATGTGTAGCAGCCATTAAAAAAATATCGGTTGAGTGCTTATAACTTTAAGGTGGAATAGAACTACAAAAAGTTGGGGTTGATGTTCATAAAAAAAACAAATGGTGAAGCTTGCCAATTGTAAATCAAATATGTACAAAGGGTTGAACTGGTCGGTACTGAGAGGTGCAGCCTTTGGTATTTTTATACATATGTTTAGAAAACACTTGCCTAAATTTCAATTTTGCAAAAATAAGAGGATTGACAGTAATCTCAATTTCAACTGAATTTTAGTTAGCATTATTTTTGCACGTATTGTAACAATATTATACCAATGTTGTACAGAGAATCCTTAATTATAACTTACTCATTTAAATAACATGTTGGGCACGTGCGATGCACGGGCGTCATTCTTCTAGTTACCCTTATAAAGAAGTGAGAGTTGAGAGGGACGAACAAGGGCAAAAAGGTAAATCTAATGTTAATTTGGGTAAATCTGTAAATAACCTCTTCCTGTGTTATGTATATCCACTTTCTTTGTCTTCATTCTTTACACGGTAGAATCTAGAATATGCTCCAAATCTATTTTCACTTTGCTCTTTCTCGGATTCTGATTATAGATTTGAACCTCTGTTTCGCCCTCAAATTTGTTTTCACCGCTGTTGTGTTCTTTAGTTGTGGTAAGATTTTCTTTCCCCTTTCCCCAGATTTTTCTCAACTGATTCCGCCAGAAAGGTAATTTTTTTGGGCAAACCATTTGATGAGTAAATCGTCGTAATATAGAAGTAGAAATCTTGGTGTAGCATGTTGAAATTTGGACATAAACTGTGCTTAGTTGATGGTGAGGATATCAAGTTTTCAACTTTATGTTTACGTTCTTCATTTATTTACTTCACTGGTTGGTACAAAAACAGGTTCTGAAGCTAAAATCTTTCTCCAAGTTTGAGGTTGAGAACACCTCAGAAGCTCTGTCAGTAGCTATGTTGTTGATAAATAGCAAGCCCAACAAAGGACTGCGCAAGTTCTTGAAAGCACACTGTGATGGGGAAACTTTGGTAGTTGCTGATTCAAAGCTTGGAAATGCAATTAAAGAGAAATTGATCAGCTCCCTTCTTATGTCAATTCAACAATTGTATCTAATTTGTTCATGCATGTTCGCAAATAGAAATAAATAGGTAGTAGATGGCTTTGGATCCTTGATGCACTATGCACATAGTGCATCTAAAACTTTTGTTTTTCAATAGTCATGGTTTTGGTGCTTCTACCTATTCTGGGGTTAAAAGGCGAAGAAGAGGAAATACTTGAACTTGGGGACAAGCATTCGAGTCCAACTACCCACATAGAATTTAGCAGACCTTTTTACACATTGACTAACTTATTCCCTTTATATTTAGCTCTTATGCTGCACTTCCCTTTCGAATTTTCATTTTATTTTCCTAATCCAGTTCTCCAATTTTCAGCTATTACTTTCTTGATTTCATTGTGCTTTAGAATTCATTGCTTTCTCTTCTCCTCTTTCACTTTATTTTCTCCTAACTACATTGTATTTTAATTTGCTTTCCTGTGCAACTGGACCTTCGTTTGACAATGAATCCTGTATAAATTGAAAGCTCAAATCCTCAAATTATGAAAGATCGGATATTTCAAAACGTTGTTATTCTCTCCATTAAAATTGAACTAGACTTTTGGTACATCTGGTTTGTAATCTCTCCACTAAAATTGGACTACGACTTTTGATACATATAATTTGTATAAATAACTTTTAGTGGTTCCGCACTATACCCATCCAACATGTTTGATCATATACGTGGAAATCCCTAACAAAAATTTGTTGTCTTTCTTTTTCAGCAGGTTTTTCAAAATATTTTGCTCCATCAGTCAACAACTCAAAATGTATGCTGTCATCAGGCAATCTCAGTTCTATCGTTTATATTTGTGTTAAAAATATATATTTCAAATGTATACCATAGGGCTGACCCATCTTCCTGTTAGAGTCATTTTTTGTTGTCCACTTTTTATTAACGAAGGTTAAGCTTATCTATCACGTTGTGAAATTTCAGATTAATTGGCTTGATCTGATTTTTGGTATATTTCCTCCTAAAAGACGATCCATTCAATTTTTCACATCCATTTAGTTAACTGCAATATAAAATGACCAAATTTTTGCAGTCAAAACAAGAAATGCTTTCTAGGAGAGTTATATAAATTGTGATACATCCCAATAATTAACGGAAAGGAATATGCGAGAAGAAAAGTGTTTTATGCAAGCGATAACAATATCAAGCTTTGAAAATTTTGTTTCTTAAACTTTTGTGGTTCGAGTAATCTTGCTTCTACAGTTTTTTTATATTTAGTTCATGATGTATCGGAATAAGCAGTTCATTTACATATTAATATTTTCCACGTAGATGCTTTTTGATATCTAAATGGCCATATCAGTTCAAGGTTTTATGTTTTAAATTCATTTTAGGACCAGCCAATTAATTAAATTTTAATTGCTTGCTTTTGACTAATCTTAAATGCTAGCATTGCAGGAACATATGTAATATTCTTTTGGTTGCTTGGCTCTTCCTATCAAGGGTGTTTGCTTATAGTTCTAGCTGAAGGATATGACAGAGATGACCTACCTCTTAAAGTTTTAATTTTTTAATTAGAAACAATACAACCAAAAGTAAATGAAGATGAGGTGAACAAAACTTCCGGTCACAATACTCAATCAATTAAGGCCCCGGGACTTCTCCCGTTCTCTTGGAGATGAGTGAAGACACAAGCAGAAGAAAGAGTAGAAGGTAAGATAATTTTTATTCGTTCTTTTAATATCACGAGAATTGATGAGGTTGTTGGTGTATATTTTATTCCCATTTGATAATTTAGTTTGAAACATGTATGTTTTGACATGTGCTGATTTTCATAGATTTGGAGATTACTAAGGTAGAGAGCTCAAAACTTTTGTGGATTAATTTTGTGCTATTGTCTGATCGATTTTTTTTGCTTTTATTTCCTTGAACAGTTTGATAGGATTCATTGGTAAACAAAAAAGACATGTTTATCACGAAGAGAATGTATCTCAAGAGATAAAAGTTATTTGTTATGAAGATATATCATGCTGGACTAGAACACTTTATTCATTGAGCTCTCATTACTGTGACATGTTTCATGTTAAATCCCAATTTTGCTAATGTGGAATGATTTCTAGATTTTCTTATTTGTTTAGTTTAAATGCTATGATTGTTTGAGGAATATTAGGTCTAATAAGATCTGACACACTTTCTGCCAGACTAGATAAGGAGCCTTAAAAAAGAACACTATAACAGGTGGATGTATAAAGAAGTAATGAAAGTTATGTTCTCATATTCTTCAATTATTTGAAGGTTAAATTGACTATTTGATCTCAGTTCCTAAGACGTTAAGTGTTGATTGATCCTCCTCTCCAAGGAGCTCAATTTACCTGGTCAAGAGGGGAGGTGTCCTTCCAATCCTCTAGAATTGACAGGTTTCTTATCTCACCTGAATGGAGTGAAATGTTCAATGCTATCAAACAGTTCCCACTACCTAGAGTGTTATCTGACCACAAGCACATCGTCTTGGAAAGTGGGGATTGGGATGCTTCACCCTCTTACTTTAAATTTGAGAATATGTGGCTACAGTCGGATGGTTTCCTAGATATGGTAAGAGATTGGTGGAACTCTTACATTGTTATGGGCACTCCTGATTTTGTCCTGATCCAGAAGCTAAGGCACTTAAAGAAGGATATTACAAAATGGAACAAAGAAGTTTTTGGTCAGCTTGATACTCAAAGACACAAATCTCTCATGGAACTTGGAAAGTTGGATCAAATTGCTGAGCAAAGACCTTACACTACTGAGGAGAATTTAAAGTTGCTTGATTTGAAAATTAAGATTCAGCAGATTGCCATCGCTGAAGAGATCTCATGGAGGCAAAAATCTAGGTGTTTATGGCTGAAAGAAAGTGATAAAAACACTAAATTCTTCCAAAGAATGGCCAACTCTCACAAAAGGAGTAACTGCATTGATAAATTGAGAATTGGGGATGTTCTAATTGAAGACAAGGGGCTGATTAAGGAAGGTATTCTAGATTATTACCAAAAGCTATTTTAGGAGGAAGAGACATGGAGACCTACAATTGTTTTTAAGGGACTCTCCACTATTAGTGCTATAGAAAAAGAGGAGCTTGAGCTTCCTTTCAATGGGCAGGAAGTGTCAGAAGCCCTTAAATCTTGTGCTCCAGACAAAGCCCCAGACCCTGATGGCTTCACCATGGCATTCTTTCAGAGACATGGAACTTCATTAAATCAGACCTAATGGGAGCACTAAACTTCTTCCATCAGAATTGCCAAATGGTGAGGTCTTGCAATGCTTCTTTCATTGCCCTTATGCCAAAGAAGAAAGGAGCACTAGAACTCAGAGATTTTAGGCCTATAAATCTTATAGGCAGTGTATACAAAATACTGGCAAAGACTCTAGCTGAGAGTCTTAAAAAGGCGGTATGCTCTCTAAACTCTGGCAAATAGAGTGCATTCATGAAGAATAGACAAATCACTGATGCTTCTATGATTGCCAATGAAGTTCTAGACTTGAAATTAAAAAGTGGAGAGTCTGGGATCCTATGTAAATTGGTCATAGAGAAGGCTTTTGATCAATTAAATTGGGCATACTTGATCAACATCTTAAAGCAAATGGGGTTTGGAGATAGGTGGATCAACTGGATCTTTTTTTGCATCTCGACAGTGAAACTATCAGTGTTAGTTAACAGGAGCCCTGTAGGATTTTTCTCCTCTAAAAAGGGGCTAAGGCAGGGAGACCCACTATCCTCTTTCCTTTTCATCCTGGCAATGGAAGGACTCTCACAAATGCTAACAAAGGCCAAAGAGCTGCAGTGAATTCAAGGGTTCCAGGTAGGCAGTAATCCTAACACTACACTCACTGTCCCTCATCTACTCTATGCAAATGACACCTTGATCTTTTGTGGAGCAGATAGTCAACAAATACGCAACTTTAACATTACCCTTATGGTCTTTGAATTTATCTCTGGTCTTCACATCAACATGCTCAAAAGCATCATATACCCTGTCAATGAGGTCTCCAATCTAGAGGAACTAGCTGACATCCTTAGCTGCAAAATAGGCTCCTTTCCGACCACTTATTTGGGCTTGCCATTAGGTGCTGGATTCAAATCCTTTAAGATCTGGACTGGAGTAATTGAAAAGGTGGAGAAGAGACTAGCTACATGACAACTTCAATACTTATCTTCTGGAGGCAGACTCACTCTAATCAATAGTGTTCTGGACAGCATTCCTACCTATTGTATGTCTTTATTTCCTTTGCCAAGCTCGATCCGGAAGAAAATAGACAGACTAAGAAGAAGATTCCTGTGGGAAGGTAACAATCAAACTCATAAGTTCTCTCTGGTGAAATGGCAAAATGGAGTAAGGGTATGGAAACACACAAGTAGCTTCCAAAATGAGTTTCTTCAGAAAGTCTACTTCAAACCTGGGAATGGACTCAACATAAGATTCTGGTTAGACAAGTGGATTGGGGGTACTATTTTGAAGGATTCATTTCCTATGATGTTCCAGATAGCCACCAATAAGGAAGCCACAATGGCCCAATACAGAGTTGATAATATTTGGAGTCCAATTTTTAGAAGGAATTTACAGGACTGGGAAATTAATGAACTTCTTCTCTTGCTACAAACACTGGAAAACTGTAACTTAGATGTTAATAATTCAGATAGACTACTTTGGGGAAGCTCCAACGAAGGGATCTACACTGTAAAGGAAAGCTACAACTACTGGTGCGCTCAGATTGACATACTTGAAGACTTTCCCTGGAAGCATATTTGGAGGACCAAACAATCTCTTAAGGTTTCCTGTTTTGCATGGATAGCCCTACATAAGGCATGTTTAACATAAGACAACCTTAGGAAAAAGGGCATCATTCTCATCAACAGATGTCTTTTCTGTAAACAAGACAATGAAAGTGTCAACCATCATTTTTTGCACTGCCCCACAATAGTCGGCATATGGCACTTCTTCTTCTCATTGCTTGGCCTCCAATGGGTTATGCTCCTCCACATCAAAGATGCTTATGCTTGCTGGATATGTAGGAGAGTTGACAACACCATCAAAAGTACTTGTTGGATGATCCCAACAGTAATTTTTTGGAGCATTTGGAAAGAGAGAAACTGCAGATGTTTTGATGGAATATCAACTCCCATAAGCATCATTAAGACTAGGTGTTTAGTTAGTCTTTATAATTGGCACCTTGTCTCCCTTGTAAACAGTATGGATAATTTTTTGGATTTTGTTAGCTCCTTAACTCTAGCACAGTAGGGTTTAAGGGGGTTTATCTTTTGGGCTGCTTTACAGGGTTTTGCACAGTTAGCTTCATGTTATTTTCATGTTTGAAGCAACTTTGTTTTTAGCTGTAACCATTGCATCTTCTTGATGCCTTTCTAATGCAATTTAATTACTTCACCCAAAAAAAAATAAGTCCCTTTAAGTTAACTTTCAATTGTTGCTAATAATTCATCTTTGCTATACTGATTTATTTTATAAATTGTCCCTTTTTGTTGAAATTTTCTTCTGGCATGAACTAACTTCTTCGCGTTTATTTTTGCTAAATTTATAGTTTTATACGGGATCTTGCTTTGGTGATGGTGCGAGATAACGTAATAAAGTTGTGTTTTTCACGTCTTATTGTTCGGATGTGCATAACCAAGTGGTAACAACAGAACCGTCACTAGAAGCAATACAAAGTTTGACACACAACTGTCACTAGCAACAACACACAGCTTATTTGGCCCTTCAATTATCAAACAAGCTTTACACGGTCAAAATGTGTTGTATTAGATAGCTTAATTTACCCTCTTTGTAAAAAAAACCAAGTTTCTTTGATTTGTTATAAAAGTTCATGTTGCCCTTTTAGTTGTGTCATATTAAAATGTTGCACAATATTAAAAGATTGCATGTACTCAACCCAAGTACTTTCCTATAGATACATCATCTAACGTAATATTGTAATATTGATTTGATGTTTGTCATTGATCCATATTGGCACGGGCCGTGCCTATCTAGTTTTACTCTTATTTAGAAATGGTAGTTGAGGACAAACACTGCATTATGGATGGTACTAAAAGCTATAAAGGTTGTTTATTAAAGATGTGACAAATGATAAGAATTCTGTAGTCTTATTGACTAAAGGGTAACTGACTATTTCTAATGTGCATACGTGTCGTTTTTGGGCTAAAATTTTCCTATGCAATTGTATAGGTGTCATATCATGATGCTCACTTCAAAATCTTGACTTCAATTGTTTCTATTTCATTAGTTTACCATTTTCTATGTCCTCGTGATTTTTTGTGTTCTTGAAATACTTCTATTACTAACATCTGTTGAGTTTTTTTTTTATAGTGATTGCCATTTCGGCATCGGAAAGATGAAGCATATCAGTGTTATAGTTCGTCTGCCGAAATTTGTGTCATGTGATATAATTAAAATTTTGAAATTCAATATTATTACTCCTATATATATATATATATATATATATATTACTTTTATTTAGAAATGACACTTAGGGTGTACCAACACAGCATAAAAGAGTTGTACCAATGACACTTAGAGTGTACCAACACAGCATAAAAGAGTTGTACTAAATGCAATAAGGAATAGTTCCAAAACTAATACAAGTTGTACAATATGTGGATCCACTTCATTAAATTAAAGAGTTGTACGAAAAGCAATAAGGAATGGTTCCAAAAGTCATACAAGTTGTACTATATGTGGACCCGCTTCATTTTACTCCTTATTAGAAGTGAGACTTCAGAGGACGAACACGGCACTATCAAATTGTACACAAAACATTTCAAATTGTACTATAAAATTAATTGTGGCTCATTAATTGTACACGTGTCTTTCTACATATACAATAACCCACATGAATAATTACTTTTCTGATTTTTTTTCCTCAGTTTCTCTCTCTATATATTTGTTTTTTTTTTGTTTTTTTCTACTTTTCATTCTCCCCTTTTACTCTCTTTAGTTTATCTTTGATCTTAAATTTTTCATAGATCTTTAAAATATTTTGAATTATTAATTATTATGAATTATAATATTTTGATTTTTACGTAGTTTACAAATATATAAATTTCATTTAAAAAAAATTGAAGATATCATATGCAAATTTATGGTCAAATTTAAACTATTTGATTCTCGAGAAATAAAAAGTGTCACATAAAATGGGACAGACGAAGGATAACTCTCAATTAAATTTATTTACTTTTTATTTTCCATTTTTAACATAATTTTTCAAGTTGGATTTCTAGAAATTCTATAGTAGACCCATTTAAATTTTACTTTTTTGTTTTAAATTAGAGAACTTGGCCGCACTTCGCGCGATCATTAAAATTAAATTTTTTTGATTAATTTTATATTTACTCTGTTGTTTAATCGTAATATTATTATTTGTTTTAATAATATGAAGATTGTGAAAAAAATAAAGCTTCACAAATTTTACATCTATTAAATGAGGAAGAATATATTTTTTATCAAATAAGTTAAAATATATTTGCTAATAACAAATTCTTCCATTGCATGAAGTTGATCCTTTAATATATAATATATATTTCGGTGTACCATTCTCCTTAAATGTCTAAGAAATATGTCGTAATGTCAAATAACACTGTAATACTCCCTCTGTCCCTAATTACTTCTCCACTTTTAAATTGACACATTTATTAAGAGATCAACTAATGACATAGTGAGTTTATCATTTTACCCCTATTAATTATGAAGTAGATGAAAAGTTCTGCAATTTTCAAAGTAATTAGTCATTTAATTGAGGGTATAATAGGTAAAAAAATGTTCTTTCTTGATTTGTCAAAATGGACAAGTAATTAAAGACAACTATAAAAGGAAAAGTGAACAAGTAATTAGGGACAGAGGGAGTACTAAACAAATGCATCAGCAAATGAAATTTATATTAAAAATATATTGAATAATGACGTAATGATACCTTAATAGAATTTCCTATCCATTTAAAAAAAAAACTTCACCCTTTCAATTTCGTTATATCTTCTTATTTAGTAGAAGAGTCATCATTTATCATATTCTACTCCACCTTAATTTGTACCATCAGAGTTTCATGAATAAACATTAAATTTTAAATCGAAATAAAAAATCATTGAAAAATAACAGAAAAAATAATAATAGTATATGAAAATTAAAATAAGGTGCAAGAAAAGCCTTTTCACGATAATTTTTTGAAATATATTGATAACAATTAAAATGAAGCTGTTATTTTATCTTTAAAATTAAGTTTGATTGAATTGAATTAGTACAATGAGAAAAAATATTAAACTAATAACTTTTTAATGTTATTAAATGCATTTTCTTTTTAATTGAGTAGTAGATTAAAAGTTCCGAATTAGGATATTAAAATAATATCTTACTCTCTCCTTAATTATTATGGTATTGCAAACATTTATTTTCCTTAAATG
>JAJOOS010009079.1:0-44919 GCA_029582725.1 Solanum chiquidenum
GGGATTTATCTAGGTTTTTGGAATTTTTTAGGTTATGGGATTTATCTAGGTTTTTGGAATTTTTTAGGTTATGGGATTTATCTAGGTTTTTGGAATTTTTTAGGTTATGGGATTTATCTAGGTTTTTGGAATTTAGGCATTTGGATTTTTTATGTTAAGGTTATTTAGGGTTTTATAAGTTTAGGGTTTAGGGTTTAGCATATACTATTTAGGGCATTATAGGGTTTAGAGCTTAGTGTTTTTTTTATTTTTAGGGGTTTTTGGATTTTATAGGGTTTGTAAGGATTAAGTGTTTCTTAGGGTTTAGTGTTTAGGGTTTTTTTTTTGTTTTTTAGGTTTAGGGTTTATGGATTTTTAGGATTTAGGGTTTAGACCTTAGGGTTTTGTAGTGATTTTAAATGGTTTCTAGGGTTTATAAGATTTAGCGTTTCTTAAGGTTTAGAGTTTAGAGTTTCTTAGGATTTTAGGTTTAGGATTTAGGGTTTTAAGGTAGGGTTTAGGGTTTACTGCTTCGAGGTTTTTTAGGTTAAGGGTTTTACCTAGTTTTTAGGATATAGAGCTTTGGGTTTTTTGGGTTAAGGTTTTTTAGGATTTTATAGGTTTAGGGTTTAGGGCTTATGGTTTTAAAAAAATATTTTTTAGGGTTTAGCATATACTATTTAGGACTTTATAGAGTTTTGAGCTTAGAGTTTTATAGGTTTAGGGTTTACATATTTTTAGGATTTAGGGTTGAAAGCTTTGTGTTTTGTAGGGGTATTAAATGGTTATTAGGGTTTATAGGATTTATGGTTTTATAAGGTTTAGGGTTTAGAGTTTGTTAGGGTTTAAGGTTTAGGATTTAGGGTTTTAGGTTAGGGTTTAGGGTTTAGGGTATAGAGTTTTTTTTTTGTTTAGTATTTTAGGTTATGGGTTTTAACTAGATTTTTAGGGTTTAGGGTTTAGGGCTTTGGGTTTTTTAGGTTATGGTTTTTTAGGATTTTATAGGTTTACGGTTTAAGGCTTATGATATTTTTTGTGTTTTTTAGGGTTTAGCATATACAATTTTGGGCGTTATGTGGTTTTGATCTTAGAGTTTTTTAGGTGTAGGGGTTTTTGTATTTTTTAGGGTTTTTAGAAGTTATGTGTTTCTTAGGGTTTTTTTTTTTTTTTTGTGTTTTCTAGGTGTAGGGTTATCGGATTTTTAGGATTTAGAGTTTAGATCATAAGTTTTTGTAGGTGTTTTAAATTGGTTTTAGTGTTTATTTTTGGGTTTATAGGATTTAGGGCTTCTTAGGGTTTTAGGTTTAGGATTTAGGGTTTTAGGTTAAGGGTTAGGGTTTAGGGCTTATGGTTTTTTTAGGTTTAGGGTTTAGGTTAAGGGTTTTATCTATCTTTCGAGGGTTTGGGTGTTTGAGTTTTTTGGGTTAAGGTTTTTTAAGGTTTTATAGGTTTAGGTTTTAGGGCTTAGGAATTTTTTTGTGTTTTTTAGGGTTTAGCATATACAATATAGGGGTTTATAGGGTTTAGATCTTAGAGTTTTTTTAGGTTTACGGGTTTTTGGGTTTTTTAAGGTTTTTAAGGGTTAAGTGTTTCTTAGGGTTTAGGGCTTTGGTTTTTTAGGTTTAAGATTTACAGATTTTTATGATTTAGGGTTTAGAGCTTAGGGTTTTGTAAGGGTTTTAAACAACTTTTAGGCTTTATTTTAGGGTTTATAGGATGTAGGGATTCTTAAGGTTTAATGTTTAGGGTTTCTTAGCATTTTAGGTTTAGGATTTAGGGTTTTAGATTAGGGTTTAGGATTTAAGGCTTAGGGTTTTGTAAGGTTTAGGGTTTTAGGTTAAGAGTTTTATCTTGGTTTTTAGGGTTTAGGGCATTGGGTTTTTTGGGTTAAGGTTTTTAGGGTTTTATAGGTTTATGGTATAGGGCTTCAGGTTTTTTTTTTTTTTGTGTTTTTTAGGGTTTAGCATAAACAATTTAGGGCTTTATAGGGTTTTGAGCTTAGCGTTTTTTAGGTTTAGGGGTTTTTGGGTTTTTATGGGTTAAGTGTTTCTTAGGGCTTTTTACGGTTTAGGTTTAGGGCTTAGGTTTTTTTTGTGTTTTTAGTTTTAGGGTTTACTGATTTTTAGAATCTAGGTATTAGAGCTTAGGGTTTTTAGGGGATTTAAATGGTTTTAAGGGTTTATAGGATTTAGTGTATCTTATGGTTTAGGGTTTCTTAGGGTTTTAGGTTTAGGATTTAGTGTTTTAGGTTGTGGTTTAGGGTTTTATTTTAAGGATTTTATCTAGGGTTTTAGGGTTTAGGGCATTGGGTTTCTTAGGTTAAGGTTTTTTTAGGGTTTTATAGGTTTAGGGGTGTTTTGTGTTTTTAAGGGTTTAGCATATACGATTAAGGGCTCTATAGGGTTTAGAGCTTAGACTTTTTTAGGTTTAGGGGTTTTTGAGCTTTTAGGGTTTTTAAGTATTAAATGTTTCTTAGAGTTTTTTAGGGTTTAGAGCTTAGGTTTTTTTTGTGTTTTTTAGGCATAGGGTTTACGGATTTTTAAAACTTAGGGTTTAGAGATTAGGGTTTTGTAGGAGTGTTATATAGTTTTTAGGGTTTATTTTAGGGTTTATAGGATTTAGGGTTTAGAGTTTCTTAGGTTTTTAGGCTTAGGATTTAAGGTTTAGGGTGTTTGGTTAAGAATTCTATCTCAGTTTTTAGAGTTTAGGGCTTTTGGTCTTTTAGGTTAAGATTTTTTAGTGTTTTATAGGTTGAGGTTTAGGGATTAGGGTTTTTTTTTGGTTTTTTTTTGGGTTTAGCTATTATGATTTAGGGATTTATAGAGTTTAGTGCTTAGATTTTTTTAGGTTTAGGGGTTTTTGTTTTTTTAGGATTTTCAAAAGTTAAGTATTTCTTAGGGTATTTTAGGGTTTAAGGTTTAGGGCTTTGGGGTTTTTGTGTTTTTTAGGTTTAGGATTTATGGATTTTTTTGATTTAGGGTTTAGAGATTAGGGATTAAGTATCTTAAGGTTTAGGGTTTCTTAGGGTTTTAGGCTTAGGATTTTGGGTTTCAGGTTAGGGTTTAAGGTTTAGGGCTTAGGGTTTTTTTAGTTTTAGGGTTTTAGGTTAAGAGTTTTATCTACGTTTTTAGTGTTTAGGGCTTTTGATTTTTTAGGGTTTTATGAGTTTAGGGTTTAGGGCTTAGGTTTTTTTTTTGTGTGTTTTAGGGTTTAGCATATACGATTTAGGGATTTATAGGGTTTAGAGATTAGAGATTTTTTTAGGCTTAGTGGGTTTTTAGGGGTTTTAAAGGTTAAGTGTTTCTTAGGGTTTAGGGTTTTTTGTGTTTTTTATGTTTAGGGTTTTTGGATTTTTAGTATTTAGGATTTAGAGCTTAGAGTTTTGTAGGGGGTTTAAGTGGTTTTTACGGTTTATTTTAGAGTTTATAGGATTTAGGGTTTAGGGTTTCTTAGGGTTTTAGGTTTAGGATTTTGGGTTTAGGGTTTCTTAGGGTTTTAGGCTTAGGTTTTTTTAGGTTAAGGGTTTTATTTAGGGTTTTAGAGTTTAGGGATTTGGGTTTTTTAGGTTAATGTTTTTTATTGTTTTATAGGTTTAGGGTTTAGGTCTTAGGTTTTTCTTTTGTGTTTTTAAGGTTTAGCATATATAATTTAGGGATTTATAGAGTTTAAAGCTTAGAGTTTTTTGTATTTTTTTAGGGTTTAGCATATACGATTTAGGGCTTTATAGAGTTTTGAGCTTAGAGTTTTTTAGATTTAGGGTTTACATATTTTTAGGATTTAGGGTTTAGAGCTGAGGGTTTTGTAGGGGTATTAAAGGGTTTATAGAATTTAGGGTTTCATAAGGTTTAGGGGTTAGGGTTTCTTAGGGTTTAAACTTTAGGATTTAGGGTTTTAGGTTAAGGTGTAGGGTTTAAGGCTTAGGGTTTTTTCTGTTTAGGGTTTTAAGTAAGGGTTTAGGGCTTAGGATTTCTTAGGTTTAGGGTTTTAGGTTAGGGGTTTTATCTAGGGTTTTAGGTTTGGGGTTTTATCTAGGTTTTTAGGGTTTAGGGCTTTGGGTTGTTTTGTAATTTATATGTTTAGAGTTTAGGGGGCTTATGATTTTTTTTTGTATTTTTTAGGGTTTAGCATATACGATTTAGGGATTTGTAGGTTTTTGAGCATAGAGTTTTTTAGGTTTAGAGTTTTTTGTATTTTTTAGGGTTTTTAAGGGTTAAGTATTTCTTAGAGTTTTTTAGGGTTTAGGGTTAAGGGCTTAGGGTTTTTTTTGTTTTTTTAGAGCTTAGGGTTTTGTAGTGGTTTCAAATTGTTTTTAGGGTTTATTTTAGGGCTTATAGTATTTAGGGTTTTTTAATGTGTAGGGTTTAGGGTTTCTTATGGCTTTAGGATTAGGATTTTGGGTATTAGGTTAGGGTTTAGGGTTATTATTAGGTTAAGAGTTTTATCTAGGTTTTTACGGTTTAGGGCTTTGGGTTTTTTAGGTTAAGGGTTTTTAGGGTTTAATAGGTTTAGAGTTTACGGATTAGGGTTTTTTTGTGTTTTTTAGGGTTTAGGATATACTATTTAGGTCTTTATAGGGTTAGAGCTTAGAGTTTTTTAGGTTTAGGGATTTTTTGGGTTTTTAGGGTTAAATTTTTCTTAGGGTTTTTTAGGGTTTAGGGTTTAGTGCTTAGGGTTTTTTTTGTATTTTTTATGTTTAGGGTTTATGATTTTTTAGGATTTAGGGTTTTTAATGGGTTTTAGGGTTTATTATAGGGTTCATAGGATTTAGGGTTTCTTAAGGTTTAGGATTCAAGATTTCTTAGGGTATTAGGTTTAGGATTTAGGATTTTAGGTTTTGGTTTAGGGTTTAGGGCTTACGGGTTTTTTAGGTTTAGGGTTTTACGTTAAGGGTTTTATCTAGGTTTTTATGGTTTAGGGCTTTGGGTTTTTTAGGTTAAGGGTTTTTAGGATTTTATAGGTTTTGGGTTTAGGGCTTAGGTTTTTTTGTGTGTGTTTTAGGGTTAAGTATATATGATTTAGGGGTTTATAGAGTTTAAAGCTTAGTGTTATTTAGGTTTAGGGGTTTTTGTATCTTTTAGGTATTTTAAGGGTTAAGTTTAGGGTTTAAAGCTTAGGATATTGTAGGGATTTTAAATGGTTTTTAGTGTTTATTTTAGGATTTAGGGTTCCTTAAGGTTTATGATTTCTTAGGGTTTTAGGTTTAGCATTTTGGTTTTTAGATTATGGTTTAGGGTTTAGGGCTTAGGGTTTTAGGTTAAGGGTTTTATCTATGATTTTAGGGTTTAGGGCTTTGGGTTTTTAGGTTAAGGTGTTTTAGGATTTATAGGTTTAGGGTTTAGGGCTTAGGATTTTTGTTCTTTGTAGGGTTTAGCATATACGATTTAGGGCTTTATAAGGTTTAAAGCTTATAGTTATTTTTAGATTTAGGGGTTTTTGGGTTTTTTGGGGTTTTTAAGGGTTAAGTGTTTCGTAGGAGTTTCTAGGGTATAATGTTTTTTGTGTTGTTTAGGTTTAAAGTTTACGTCTTTTTAGGATTTACGGTTTAGAACCTAGAGTTTTGTAGGGGTTTTAAACAATTTTTATGGTTTATATTAGGGTTTATAGGATTTAGTGTTTCTCAAGGTTTAGGGTTTAGGGTTTCTTAGGGTTTAGGTTTAGGAATTAGGGTTTTAGGTTAGGGTTTAGGGTTTAGGGCTTAGGGATTTTTTAGGTTTAGGGTTTTAGGTTAAGGCTTTTATCTAGGTTTTTCGGGTTTAGGGCTTTGGGTTTAAATTTATAGGTTAAGGTTTTTTAGGGTTTCTTAAGGCTTATGTTTTAGGGTTTCTTAGTGTTTTAGGTTTAGGATTTAGTGTTTTAGGTTAGGGTTTAAGTTTTAGCCTTAGGATTGTTTTTAGGTTTAGGATTTTTGGTTAAGGGCTTTATTTAGGTTTTTACGGTTTAAGGCTTTGGGTTTTTTAGGATTTTATAAGTTTAGGGTTTAGGGCTTAGTTTTATTTTTGTGGTTTTAGCGTTTAGGGCTTAGGATTTTTGTTCATTTTGGGGTTTATTATATACGATTTAGGGCTTTATCTTGTTTAGAGCTTAGAGTTTCTAAGGTTTAGGGGCTTAAAAGGGTTAAGTGTTTCTTAGGATTTAGTGCTTAGTTTTTTTTGTGTTTTCTAGGTTTAGGGTTTACAGAGTTTTAGTATTTAGGGTTTAGTGCTTAGGGTTTTTAAGAGTTTTAAGTTGTTTCTAGGGTTTATCTTAGGGATTATAGGATTTATGGTTTCTTAAGGTTTAGGGTTTTAGGTTCGGGTTTTGGGATTAGATTTTAGAGCTTAGGGTATTTTTATGTTTAGGAATTTAGGTTAAGGGTTTTATCTAGGTTATTAGAGTTTAGTGCTTTCGGTTTATAATGTAAGGGTTTTTTGTGTTTTTTAGGGTTTATCATATACAATTTAGGGCTTTATAGGTTTCAGAGCTTAGAGTTTTTTAGGTTTATGGTGTTTTAGGTTTTGTTAGGGTATTTAAGGATTAAGTGTTTCTTGGGGTAATAGGGTTTACGACTTATGTTTTTTTTTGTGTTTTCTAGGTTTAGGGCTTACAAATTTTTAGGATTTAGGGTTTAGAGATTCGGGTTTTGTAGGGGTTTAAAACGCTTGTTATTGTTTATATTAGGGTTTAAAGGATTTAGTGTTTCTTATGGTTTAGGGTTTAGGGTTTCCTAGGGTTTTAGGTTTAGGATATAGGGTTTTAGGTTAAGGTTTAGGGTTTAGGGCTTAGGGTTTTTTTAGGTTTAAGGTTTTAGGTTAAGGGTTTTATCTAGGTTTTTAGGGTTTAAGGCTTTGTGTTTTTTAGGTTATGGTTTTTTAGGGTTTATAGGTTTATGGTTTAGGGCTTTGTGTTTTATTGTGTGGTTTTCGGGTTTAGCATATATGATTTAGGGCTATATAGGGTATAAAGCTTAGAGTTTTTTTAGGTTTAAGGGTTTTTAGATATTTTTAGGGTTTTTAAAGGTTAAGTGTTTCTTAGGGATTTTTATGGCTTGGGGTTTTTTGTGTTTTTTAGTCTTAGGGTTTATGGAGTTTTAGGATTTAGGGTTTAGAGATTAGGGGTTTTAGAGGTTTTAAATGGTTTTAGGGTTTATTTTAGGTTTTATACGATTTAGGATTTATTAAGGTTTAGGGTTTAGGGTTTCTTAGGTTATTAGGTTTAGGATTTAGGCTTTTAGGTTAATGTTTGGGGTATTAAGTTAAGGATTTTATCTAGGTTCTTAGGGTTTAGGGCTTTGGTTATTTTAGGTTAAGGTTTTTTAGGGTTCAAGGCTTAGAGTTTTTTGTATTTTTTAGGGTTTAGCATATACGATTTAGGGCTTTATAGGGTTTAGAGCTTAGACTTTTTTAGGTCTAGGGTTTTTTGGGTTTTTAAGGGTTAAGTGTTTCTTATGGTTTTATAGGGATTAGGCTTTAGGGCTTATGCTCTTTTTTTGTGTGTCTTTTTTAGATTTAAGGTTTATAGATTTTTAGGATTTAGGGTTTAGAGCTTAGGGTTTTGTAGGGGTTTTAAATTTTTTTTAGGATCCAATTTAGGGTTTATAGGATTTAGGGTTTCTTTAGGGTTACGGTTTAGGGTTTCTTAGGGTTTTAGGTTTTAGGGCTTTGAGTTTTTAAGGTTAAGGGTTTTTAGGGTTTTATAGGTTTGGGGTTTAGGTTTTTTTTTTTAGGGTTTAGCATATACGATTTAGGGCTTTATAGGGTTTAGAGCTTAGAATTTTTAGGGTTAGGGATTTCTGGATTTTTGTAGGATTTTTAACGATTAAGTGTTTCTTAGGGTTTATAAGGTTTACGGCTCATGTATTTTAATGTGTTTTTTAGGTTTAGAGTTTACAAATTTACAGGATTTAGGATTTAGAACTAAGGGTTTTTTAGGTGTTTTAAATGGTTTTTAGGGTTTATTTTAGGGTTTATAGGATTTAAGGTTAGGGTTTTAGGTTTAGGATTTAGCGTTTTAGGTTAGGGTTTAGGGTTTAGGGCTTAGTGCTTTTTAGGTTAAGGGTTTTATCTACTTTTTTAGGGTTTAGGGCTTTGGGTTTTTTAGGTTTTTATAGGTTTGTGGTTTAGTGCTTTGGTTTTTTTTTGTGATATATGATTTAGGGCTGTATAGGGTATAAAGTTTAGTGATTTTTAGGTTTAGAGGTTTTTGAGTTTTGTGGGTTTTTAAGGGTTAAGTGTTTCTTAGTGCTTTTTAGGGTATAGGGTTTAGGGCTTATGGTTTTGTAGGTGTTTTAAATGGTTTTTAGGGTTTATTTTCGGATTTATAATATTTAGGGTTTCTTAAGGTTTAGGATTTAGTGTTTCTTAGGCTTTTAGGTTTAGGATTTAGAGTTTTAGGTTAGGGTTTAGGGTTTAGGGCTTATGTATTTTTTGGGTTTTTAAGAGTTTTAGGTAAAGGGTTTTACCTAGGATTTTAGGGTTTAGGGCTTTGGGATTTTTAGGTTAAGGTTTTTAAGGGTTTTATAGGTTTAGTGTTTAGTGCTTAGGTTTTTTTGTGTGTGTTTTTTAGGGTTTAACATACACAATTTAAGGCTCTATAGGGTTTAGAGCTTAAAGTTTTTTAGGGTTAGTGGGTTTTAGGGGTTTTTAAGGGTTAAGTGTTTCGTAGGGTGTAGGGCTTAGGGTTTTGTTGTGTTTTTTCTATTTAGGGTTTACATATTTTTAGGATTTAGTGTTTAGAGCTTAGGGTTTTGTAGGGGTTTTAAATGGTTTTTAGAGTTTATTTTTGAGTTTTTAGGATTTAGGGTTTAGGGTTTCTTAGGGTTTTAGGTTTAAGATTTAAGGTTTCAGGCTTAGGGTTTTTTTAGTTTTAGGGTTTTAGGTTAAGGGTATTATTTAGGGTTTTATGGATTTGGATCTTTTAGGTTAAGTTTATTTAGTGTCTTATAGGTATAGAGTTTAGGGCTTAGGTTTTTCTTTTGTCTTTTTTAGGGTTTAGCATATATAATTTAGGGCTTTATAGGGAGCTTTTTAGGGTTTAGGGTTTAAGGCTTAGGTTTTTTTGTTGTTTTTTTGGTATAGGGTTTATGGATTTAAAGGATTTGGGGTTTAGACCTTAGGGTTTTGTAGAAGTTTTAGGGTTTATTTTAGGGTTTATAGGATTTAGGGTTTCTTAAGATTTAGGGTTCAAGGTTTCTTAGGGTTTTAGGTTTAGAATTTAGGGTTATACGTTTGTGTTTAGTGTTTAGTGCTTACAGTTTTTTAGGTTAAGGGTTTTATCTAGGTTTTTATGGTTTAGGGCTTTGGGTTTTTTAGGTTAACGATTTCTAGGATTTTATAGGTTTAGGTTTTAGGGCTTAGTTTTTTTTTTGTGTGTTTTAGTGTTTAGTATATATTATTTAGGAATTTATAGGGTTTAAAGCTTATCATTTTTTAGGTTTAGGGTTTATTGTATTTTTTAGGGATTGTAAGAGTTAATGTTTAGGTTTTTTTAGGGTTTAGGGTTTAGGGATTAGGGATTAGGGATTTTTTTGTGTTTTTTAGGTTTAGGGTGTACAAATTTTTAGGATTTATGGTTTAGAGTTTAGGGTTTTGTAGGGTTTTTAAAATGATTTTTCGGGTTTATTTTAGGATTTAGGGTTTCTTAGGGTTTTAATTTTAGGATTTTGGATTTTAGGTTAGGGTTTAGGGCTTAGGGTTTTTGTATGTTTAGGATTTTAGGTTAAGGGTTTTATCTATGTTTTTAGGGTTTAGGGCTTTGTGTTTTTTAGGGTTTTATAGGTAAAGGGCTTAGGCTTTGGGTTTCTGTGATTTTTAGGGTTTAGCATATACGATTTAGGGCATTATAGGGTTTAGAGCTTAGAATTTTTAAAAATTTGGGTGCTTTTGGGAATTTTTGGTTTTTTGGGGGTGTTTTAAGGGTTAAGTGTTTCTTAGAGTTTTTTGAGTTTTTTGTGTTTTTTAGGTTTAAGGTTTACGAGATTTTAGCATTTAGGGTTTAGAGCATATGTTTTTGTAGGGGTTTTAAGCGCTTTTTCGGGTTTATAGGATTTAGGGTTTCTTAAGGTTTAGGGTTTAGGGTTTCTTAGGGTTTTAGGTTTAGGATTTAGGGTTTTTGGTTAGGTTTTAGGGTTTAAGGCTAAGGGTTTTTTAAGTTTAGGGTTTTAGGTTAAGGGTTTTATCTAGGTTTTTAGGGTTTAGAGCTTTGGGTTTTTTAGGTTAAGGTTTTTTTGGGTTTTATCGGTTTATGGTTTAAGGCTTTGGGTTTTTTGGTGTGTTTTTAGGGTTTAGCATATATGATTTAGGGCTTTATAGGGTTTAGAGCTAAGAGTTTTTTAGGTTTAAGGGTTTTTGGGTTTTGTTAGGGTTTTTAAGGGTTTATGGTTTATAGCTTCGGGTTTTGTAGGGGTTTTAAATGATGTTTAGGGTTTATTTTATGGTTTATAGGATTTAGGGTTTCTTAAGAATTAGGGTTTAGGAATTCTTAGGGTTTTAGGTTTAGGATTAGGAGTTTTAGGTTAGGGTTTAGGGTTTATGGCTTAGGGTTTTTTTTAGGTTTAGGGTTTTAGGTTAAGGGTTTTATTTGGGTTTTTAGGGTTTAGGGCTTACGGATTTTGTACTTTTTAAGGTTTAGGTGTTAAGGTTTTTGTGCTTTATAAGGTTCAATACTTGTAGTTTTTGAGGTTTTAAAAGGTTAAGTGTTTCTTAGGGTTTAGGGCTTAGGGTTTTTTGTGTTTTTTAGGTTAGGGTGCAAAAAAATTTAGGATTTAGGGTTTATAGATTAGGGTTTTATAAGGGTTTTAAATGATTTTTATGGTTTATTTTAGTGTTTATAGGATTTATGGTTTCTTAAGGTTCAGGGTTTAGGGTTTCTTAGGGTTTTAGGTTAGGGTTTAGGGTTTTAGGTTAAGGGTTTTATCTAGGTTTTTACGATTTACTGCTTTGGGTTGTTTAGGTTATGGGTTTTTTGGGTTTTATAGGTTAAGGGTTTGGGGCTTAGGGTTTTTTTGTGTGTTTTTAGGGTTTTTTTTGTGTTTTTTTGGGTTTAGCATATACGATTAAGGTCTTTATACGGTTTAGAGCTTAGAATTTTTTAGGTTTAGCGGTTTTTGGGTTTTTAAGGGTTAAGTGTTTCTTATGGTTTTTAGGGCTTAGGTTTTAGGATTTTTTTGTCTTTTTTTGGTTTAGGGTTTATGGATTTTTACGGTTTAGGGTTTAGAACTTAGGGTTTTGTAGGGGTTTTAAATGGTTTTAGAGTTTATTTTAGGGTTTTTTTTAAGGTTTATAAGCTTAGGGTTTCTTAAGGTTTAGGGTTTACGGTTTCTTAGGATTTTAGGGGTAGGATTTAGAGTTTTTTGTTAGGGTTTAGGGTTTACGACTTAGGTTTTTTTTAGATTTAAGGTATTAGGTTATGGGTTTTATCTAGAATTTAAGGGTTTAGGGATTTGGGTTTTTTAATTTAATGTTATTTAGTGTTTTATAGGTTTAAGGTTTAGGGCTTAGGGTTTATTTTGTGTTTTTTTAGGGTTTAGCATATACAATTTGGAGTTTTATAGGGTTTAGAGCTTAGTGTGTTTTATATTTAGGGGTTTTTGGATTTCTTTAGGATTTTTTAGGGTTAAGTGTTTCTTAGGGTTTATGTTTTTTTTTTGTGTTTTTTAGATTTAGTGTTTACGTAATTTTAGAATTTAGGGTTTTAGGTTAGGGTTTTGTAGGGGTTTTAAATGGTTTTTAGGGTTTATAAGATTTAGGGTTTCTTATGGTTTTAGGTTTAGGATTTAGGGTTTTAGTTTAGGGTTTTGTAGGGGTTTTAAATGGGTTTTAGGGTTTATTATAGGGTTCATAGGATTTAGGGTTTCTTAAGATATATGGTTCAACGTTTCTTCGGGTTTTAGGTTTAGCATTTAGGGTTTTAGGTTAGGGTTTAGCGTTTTAGGCTTTATGGTTTTTTAGGTATAGGGTTTTAGGTTAAGGATTTTATCTAGGTTTTTATGGTTTAGGGCTTTGGGTTTTTTAGGTTAAGGGTTTTTAGGATTTTATAGGTTTAGGGTTTAGGGCTTAGGTTTTTTTGTGTGTTGTAGGGTTTAGTATACATGATTTAGGGGTTTATAGGGTTTAGAGCTTTGTATTTTTAGGTTTAGGGGTTTTTGTGTTTATTAAGGATTTTAAGGGTTAAGTTTAGGGTGTTTTTAGGGTTAAGGGTGGAGGGCTTAGGGTTTTTTCTGAGTTTTTTAGGTTTAGGGTGTACATATTTTTAGGATTTAGGGTTTAGAGCTTTGGGTTTTGTAGGCGTTTTAAATGGGTTTTAGGGTTTAGAGCTTTGGGTTTTGTAGGTGTTTTAAATGGGTTTTAGGGTTTATTTTTGGATTTATAAGATTTAAGGTTTCTTAAGGTTTAGGGTTTCTTAGGGTTTTAGGTTTAGGATTTTGGGTTTTAGGTTAGGGTTTAGGGCTTAGGGTTTTCTTATGTTTGATATTTTAGGTTAAGGGTTTTATGTATGTTTTAAGGGTTTAGGGCTTTGGGTTTTTTAGGTTAAGGGTTTATTTATGTTTTTTAGGTTTAGGGTTTACTGATTTTTAGGATTTGGGGTTTAGAGCTTAGGGCTTTGTAGAGGTTTTAAATTGGTTTTAGGGTTAATTTTAGTGTTTATAGGAATTAGGGTTTCTTAAAGTTTAGGGTGTAGGGTTTCTTAGGACTTTAGGATTAGGATTTAGGGTTTTACGTTAGGGTTTAAGAATTTTTTAGGTTAAGGGTTTTATCTAGGTTTTTAGAGTTCTGGGCTTTGGGTTTTTTCGATTAAGGGTTTTTAGGGTTTCATAGGTTTAGGGTTTACGGCTTAGTGATTTTTGTGTTTTTTGAGGTTTAGCATATATTATTTAGGGTTTTATAAGGTTTAGAGCATAGAGTTTTGTAGGTTTAGGGGTTTTTGGGTTTTTAGGGTTAAATGTTTCTTAGTGTTTTTTTAGGGTTTAGGAGTTAGTTCTTAGGGTTTTTTTGTGTTTTTTAGGTTTTGGGGTTATGAATTTTTAGGATTTAGGATTTAGAGATTAGGGTTTTGTAAGGGTTTTAAATTGTTTTTAGGGTTTATTATAGGGTTCATATGATTTAGGGTTTCTTAAGGCTTAGGGTTCAAGGTTTCTTAAGGTTTTAGGTTTAGCATTTAGGGTTATAGGTTTTAGTTTAGGGTTTAGGGCTTACAGTTTTTCTAGGTTTAGGGTTTTAAGTTAAGGGTTTTATCTAGGTTTTTATGGTTTAGGGCTTTGGAATTTTTAGGTTAAGGGTTTCTAGGATTTTATAGGTTTAGGGTTTAGGGCTTTTTTGTGTTTTTTAGGGTTTATTTTATATGATTTAGGAGTTTAGAGATTAGTGTACTTTAGGATTATGTGTTTTTATATTTTTTTGGGATTTTAAGGATAAAGTTTAGGGTTTTTTAGGGTGTAGGGTTAAGGGCTTAGGGTTTTTTTTCTTGTGTTTTTTAGGTTTAGGGTGTACGGATTTTTAGGATTTACGGTTTAGAGTTTAGGGTTTTGTAGGGGTTTTAAATGGTTTTTAGGGTTTATTTTAGGGTTTATAGGATTTAGGGTTTAGGGCTTTTTTTGTGTTTTTTTGGGTTTAGCATATACAGTTTAGGGCTTTATAGGGTTTAGATCTTTGAGTTTTTAGGTTTATTTTAGGGTTTATAGAATTTAAGGTTTCTTAAGTTTTAGGGTTTAGGGTTTCTTAGGGTTTTAGGTCTAGAATTTAGAGTTTTAGGGTTTAGGGTAAGGGAATTTTTAGGTTATGGGTTTCATCTAGGTTTTTAGGGTTTAGGGCTTTGATTGTTTAGGTTAAGATTTTTTAGGATTTTATAGGTTCAGGGTTGAGGGCTTAAGTTTTTTTTTGTGTTTTTTAGGGTTTAGCATATACGATTTGGAGCTTTATAGGGTTTAGAGCTAAGAGTTTTCAGGTTTATGGTTTTTTGTGTTTTTTAGTTTTTGGGTTTACATATTTTTAGGTTTTGAGCTTAGGATTTTTAGGGATTTTAAATGGTTTTTAGGGTTTATAGGATTTAGGGTTTATTAAGATTTACAATTTAGGGTTTATTAGGGTTTTATGTTTAGGATTTAGGGTTTAATATTAAGGATTAGGGTTTTGGGCTTAAGCTTTTGTTCGGTATAGGGTATTAGGTTAAGGGTTTTAACAAGGTTTTTAGGGTTGAGGGCTTTTGGTTTTTTAGTTTAAGTGTTTTTAAGGTTTTATAGGTTTAGGGTTTAGGGCTTAGGTTTTTTTTGTGTTTTTTAACGTTTAGCATATACGATTTAAGGCTTAAGTGTTTCTTATGGTTTTTTAGGGTTTAGGGCTTAGGGTATTTTGTCTCTTTTAGATTTAGGGTTTATGCATTTTTAGGATTTAGGGTTTAGATCTTAGGGTTTTGTAGGGGTTTTAAATGGGTTTTAGGGTTATTTTAGGGTTTATAAGATTTAGGGTTTCTTAAGGTTTAGGGTTTAGGGTGGTTCTTAGGGATTTAGTGTTAGGATTGAGGATGTTAGGTTAGGTTTTATGGTTTAGGGCTTAGGGTTTCTTTAGGTTAGGGTTTTTGGTTAAGGGTTTTATCTAGGGTTTTAGGGATTAGGGCATTGGATTTTTTAGGTTATGATTTTGTAGGGTTTCTTTGTGTGTGCTTAGGTTTAGGGTTTACCGATTTTTAGGATTTATGGTTTAGAGATTAGGGCTTTGTAGAGGTTTTAAATGGATCTTAGGTTTATTTTAGGGTTTATAATATTTAGGGTTTCTTAAAGTTTAGCGTTTATTGTTTCTTAGGATTTTACGTTTAGGATTTAGGGTTTTTGGTTAGGGTTTAGGGTTTGGGGCTTAGAGTTTTTTTTTTTTTTTTTTAGTGTTTAGCATATACTATTAATGGCTTTATAGAGTTTAGAGCATAGTGTTTTTTTATTTTAGGAGTTTTTGGATTCTATAGGATTTTTAAGGGTTACGTGTTTCTTAGGGTTTAGTGTTTAGGTTTTTTTTTGTGTTTTTTAGGTTTAGGGTTTATGGATTTTTAGGTTTTAGGGTTTAGACCTTAGGGTTTTGTAGTGATTTTAGATGGTTTCTAGGGTTTATTTTAGGGTATCTTATGGTTTAGGGTTTAGGGTTTTTAGGTTTAGGATTTAGGGTTTTAAGTTAGGGTTTAGGGTTTAGGACTTGGGTTTTTTTTAGGTTAAGGGTTTTATCTAGTTTTTAGGATATAGGGCTTTGGGTTTTTTAGGTTAAGGTGTTTTAAGATTTTATAGGTTTAGGGCTTAGGGCTTATTGTTTTTTTTATATATATTTTTTAGGGTTTAGCATATACAATTTAGGGCTTTATAGAGTTTTGAGCTGAGTTTTATAGGTTTAGGGTTTACATATTTTTAGGATTTAGAATTGAAAGCTTTGTGTTTTGTAGGGGTATTAAATGGTTATTAGGGTTTATAGGATTTATGGTTTCATAAAGTTTAGGGTTTAGAGTTTGTTAGGGTTTAAGGTTTATGATTTAGGGTTTTAGGTTAGGCTTTAGGGTTTAGGACTTAGTGTTTTTTTTTTTTGGTTTAGGGTTTTAGGTTAAGGGTTTTAACTTGGTCTTTAGGGTTTAGGGCTTTGGGAATTTTAGGTTAAGGCTATTTAGGGTTTTATAGGTTTAAGGTTTAGGGCTTAGGGTTTGTTTTGTGTTTTTTTAGGGTTTAGCATATACAATTTGGAGCTTTATAGTGTTTAGAGCTTAGTGTGTTTTATTTTTAGGGGGTTTTGGGTTTTTTAGGATATTTAAGGGTTAAGTGTTTCTTAGGGTTTATGTTTTTTTTGTGTTTTTTAGATTTAGTGTTTACGTATTTTTAGAATTTAAGGTTTAGAGATTAGGGTTTTGTAGGGGTTTTAAATTGTTTTTAGGGTTTATTTTAGGCTTTATAAGATTTAGGGTTTCTTACGATTTAGGGTTTTAGGTTAGGGTTTTGTAGGGGTTTTAAATGGGTTTTAGGGTTTATTATAGGGTTCATAGGATTTAGGGTTTCTTAAGGTTTAGGGTTCAACGTTTCTTAGGGTTTTAGGTTTAGGATTTAGGGTTTTAGGATAGGGTTTAGGGTTTTTTAGGTTTAGGGTTTTAGGTTTACGATTTTATCTAGGTTTTTATTGTTTAGGGCTTTGGGTTTTTTAGGTTAATGGTTTTTAGGATTTTATAGGTTTAGGGTTTAGGACTTAGGTTTTTTTCTGTGTGTTGTAGGGTTTAGTATACATGATTTAGGGGTTTATAGGGTTTAGAGCTTCGTATTTTTTAGGTTTAGGGGTTTTTGTGTTTATTAAGGATTTTAAGGGTTAAGTTTAGGCTGTTTTTAGGGCTTAGGGTTTTTTCTGAGTTCTTTAGGTTTAGGATGTACATATTTTTAGGATTTAGGATTTAGAGTTTTGGGTTTTGTAGGTGTTTTAAATGGGTTTTGGGGTTTATTTTTGTATTTATAGGATTTAAGGTTTCTTAAGGTTTATGGTTTTTTAGGGTTTTAGGTTTAGGATTTTGGGTTTTAGGTTAGGGTTTAGGGCTTAGGGTTTTCTTAGGTTTGGTGTTTTAGGTTAAGGGTCTTATTTATGTTTTGAGGATTTAGGGCTTTGGGTTTCTTAGGTTAAGGCTTTTTAGGGTTTTATAGGTTTAAGGCTTAGGGCATAGGGTTTTTGTGCTTTTTAGGGTTTAGCATATATGATTTAGGGCTTTATAGGGATTAGGATTTTTTGTGTTTTTTAGGTTTAAGGTTTATGGATTTTTACGACTTATGGTTTAGAGCTTAGAGTTTTGTAGGGGTTTTAAATGCTTTTTATGCTTTATATTAGATTTTATAGGATTTAGGGTTTCTTAAGGTTTAAGGTTTAGGGTTTCTTAGGTCTTAGGTTTAGGATTTAGGGTTTTAGGTTAGTGTTTAGGGTTTAGGGATTAAGGTTTATTTAGGTTTTTAGGGTGTAGGGCTTTCAATTTTTTGGGTTAAGATTATTTAGGATTTTATAGGTTTAGGGTTTAGGGCTTAGTTTTTATTTTGTATTTTTAGGATTTAGGGCTTAGGGTTTTTGTGATTTTTAGGGTTTAGCATATACGATTTAGGGCTTTATAGGGTTTAGAGCTTAGAGTTTTTTAGGTTTAGGGGTTTTAAAGGGCTAAGTGTTTCTTAGGGTTTAGTGCTGAGGGTTTTTTGTGTTTTTTAGGTTTAGGGTTTACAGATTTTTAGGATTTAGGGTTTAGAGCGTAGGGTCTTGTAAGGGTTTTAAATGGTTTTTAAGATTTATCTTAGGGTTTATAGGATTTATGGTTTGTTAAGGTTTAGGGTTTCTTAGGGTTTCTTAGGTTTAAGGGTCTTAGGTTAGGGTTTAGAGTTTAGGACATAAGGTTTTTTTTGTTTCGGGTTTTAGGTTAATGGTTTTATCTAGGATTTTAGGGTTTAGTGCTTTAGGTTTTTTATGTTAAGTATTTTTTGGGTTTTATAGGTTAAGGGTTTAGCGCTTAGGGTTATTTTTGTGTTTTTTAGGGTTTAGCATATACGGTTTAGAGTTTTATAGGGTTTAGAGCTTAGTGTTTTTTAGGTTAAGGAGTTTTTGGGGTTTTTTAGTGTTTTTAAGGTTTAAGGGTTTACGGATTTTTAGGATTTAGGGTTCAGAGCTTAGGGTTTTGTAGGTGTTTTAAATGGGTTTTAGGGTTTATTTTAGTGTTTATAGGATTAAAAGTTTCTAAAGGTTTAGCGCTTAGGGTTTCTTAAGGTTTAAGGTTTAGGATTTAGAGTTTTAGATTCGGGTTTAGGGTTTAGGGCTAAGGTTTTTTTAGGTTTAGGGTTTTAGGTTATGGGTTTCATCTAAGTTTTTAGGGTTTAGGGCTTTGGGTTTTTTAGGATTTTATAGGTTCAGGGTTTAGGGCTTAGGGTTTTTTTGTGTTGTTTAGGGTTTAGCATATACGATTTTGGGCCTTATAGGGTTTAGAGCTCAGTAGTTTTTAGGTTTAGGGGTTTTTGGGTTTTTATAGGGTTTTTATAGGTTAAGTGATTCTTAGGGTTTTTAGGGTTTAGGGTTTTTTTTGTGTTGGTTTTAGGGTTTACAATTTTTTAGGATTTAGAGCTTGGGTTTTTTAGGGGTTTTAACTGATTTTTTGGGTTTATTTTAGGGTTTAGTGGATTTAGGGTTTATTAAGGTTTACGGTTTAGGGTTTCTTACGGTATTAGGTTTAGGATTTAGGGTTTTAGGTTAGTGTTTAGGGTTTTTTTAGGGTTTCAAGTTAAGGATTTTATCAAGATTTTTAGGGTTTAGGGCTTTGGGTTTTTTAGGTTAAGGTTTTCTAGGGTTTTTTAGGTTTAGGGTTCAAGGCTTAGGGTTTTTTTCGTGTTTTTTAGGGTTTAGCATTTAGGGATTAGGGTTTTGTAGGGATTTTAAATAGTTATTATGGTTTATTTTTGGGTTTATAGGATTTAGGGTTTCTTAAGGTTTAGGGTTTAGAAATTCTTAGGGTTTTAGGTTTACGATTTAGAGTTTTAGTTTAGGGTTTAGGGTTTATGGATTAGGGTGTTTTAAAGGTTTAGGGTTTTAGGTTAAGTGTTTTATTTAGGTTTTTAGGTTTTATGGCTTTTGGTTTTTGAGGTTAACATTTTTTAAGATTTTATAGGTTTAGGGTTTTTTTGTGTGTTTTTAGGGTTTAGGGTGCTTTTTAGGGTTTAGCATATACGATTTAGGGCAATAAATTGTTTAGTGCTTAGAGTTTTTTTAGGTTTAATGGTTTTAAAAGGTTAAGTGTTTCCTAGGGTTTAGGGCTTAGGGTTTTTTTTGTGTTTTTTAGGTTTAGAGCTTAGGGTTTTATCGGGGGTTTAAATGGTTTTTAGGGTTTATAGGACTTATGGTTTCTTAAGGTTTGGGGTTTAGGGTTTCTGAGGGTTTTAGGCTTAGGATTTACGGTTTTAGGTTAGAGTTTAGGGTTTAGGGCTTAAGGTTTTTATATGTTTAGGGTTTTTGGTTAACGGTTTTATCTAGGTTTATACGGTCTAGTGCTTTGGGTTTTATAGGTTAAGGGTTTTGGGCTTAGGGTTTTTTTGTATTTTAGGATTTATCATATGATTTAGAGCCTTATATGGTTTAGTGCTTAGAGTTTTTTAGGTTTAGGGCTTTTTGGGTTTTTAACGGTCAAGTGTTTCTTATGGTTTTTTAGGGTTTAGGGCTTAGAGTTTTTTATTTTTTTTAGATTTTGGGTTTATGGATTTTTAGGATATATGGTTTAGAGCTTAGGGTTTTAAATGGTTTTTAGGGTTTATTTTAGGGTTTATAAGATTTAGGGTTTCTTATCATTTAGGGTTTAGGGTTTCTTAGGGTTTTAGTTTTAGGAATTAGGGTTTTAGGTTAGGGTTTATGGTTTAGGGCTTAGGGTTTTTTTAGTTTACAGTTTTAGGTTAAGGGTTTTATCTAGGGTTATAAGAATTAGGGCTTTGGGTTTTTAGGTTAAGATTTATTATGGTTTTATAGGTTTAGGGTTTAGGGCCTAGGGTTTTATAGGTTTAGTGTGTATGGATTTTTAGGATTTAGGGTTTATTTCAGGTTTATAATATTTAGTGTTTCTTTAGGTTTAGCAGTTAGGGTTTCTTAAGATTTTAGGTTTAGGATTTAGGGGTTTTGGGTTTACGGCTTAGGTTTTTTTTAGGTTTAGGGTTTTTTCTAGATTTTTAGTGTTTAGGGTTATGGGTTTTTTAGGGTATGGTTATTTAGGGTTTTATATGTCTAGGGTTTAGGGCATAGGGTTTATTTTGTGTTTTTTTAGGGTTTAACATATACGATTTAGGGATATAGAGGGTTTAGAGTTTAGTATTTTTTATTTTTAAGGGTTTCTGGATTTTTTTAGGGATTTTAAGGGTTAAGTGTTTCTTAGGGTTTTTTTGGGTTTAGGGTTTAGAGTTTTGGGTTTTGTAGGGGTTTTAAATGGGCTTTAGGGTTTATAAGATTTAGGGTTTCTTATGGTTTTGGGTTTAGGGTTTAGGGTTTTAGGTTAGGGTTTAGGGTTTAGGGTTTCTTAGGGTTTTAGGTTTAGGATTTAGGGTTTTAGGTTAGGGTTTAAGGTTTAGGGCTTAGGGGTTTTTTAGGTTTAGGGTTTTTTAGGTTTAGGGTTTTATCTAGGTTTTTAGGATATAGGGCTTTGAGTTTTTTGGGTTAAGGTTTTTTAGGATTTTCTATGTTTAGGGTTAAGGTTTTTTAGGATTTTTTGGGTTAAGTTTTTTTTGTATTTTTTAGGGTTTAGCATATATGATTTAGGGCTTTATAGTGTTTTGAGTTTAAAGTTTTTTAGGGTTAGGGTTTACATATTTTTAGGATTTTGGGTTTAAATCTTAGGGTTTTGTAGGGGTATTAAATGGTTATTAAGGTTATAGGAAATACGGTTTCATATGGTTTAGGGTTTAGAGTTTAAGGTTTAGGACTTAGGGTTTTAGGCTAGGGTTTAGGGTTTTTACTTAGGGTTTAGGGTTTAGGGTTTAGGGCTTAGGGATAGATTCGCTTTAGGGTTTTAATTAGCTTTTTAGGTCTTTGGGTTTTTTAGGTTATGGTTTTTTAGGATTTTATAGGTTTAGGGTTTAAGGCTTATGATTTTTTTTGTGTTTTTTAGGGTTTAGCATATACGACTTAGGGCCTTATAGGGTTTTGAGCTTAGAGTTTTTTAGGTTTAGGGTTTTTTTGTATTTTTTTAGTTATTTTAAGGGTTAGGTGTTTCTTAGAGTTTTTTAGGGTTTAGGTTTTTTTTTTGTGGTTTTTAGGTTTAGGGTTATCATATTTTTAGGAGTTAGTGTTTAGAGCTTAGGGCTTTGTAGGGGTTTTAAATGGTTTTTAGGGTTTATTTTTGGGTTTATAGTATTTAGGGTTTCTTAAGGCTTAGGGCTTCATAGGGTATTAGGTTTAGGATTTAGGATTTTATGTAAGGGTTTAGGGCTTAAGTTTTTTTTCATGCTTAGGGTTTCAGGCTAAGGGTTTTATCTAGGTTTTTAGGGTTTAGGGCTTTGGGTTTTTTGGGTTAGGGTTTTTAAGGGTTTTATAGGTTTAGGTTTTAGGGATTAGTGTTTTTTTTCCCTGTGTTTTAGGGTTTAGAATATACTATTTAGGGATTTATAAGGTTTAGAGCTTAGAGTTTTTTAGGTTTAGGGTTTTTGGATTTTTTAAGGTTTTTAAGGGTTAAGTGTTTCTTAGGATTTTAAGGGTTAAGGTTTAGGGTTTAGAGTTTTTTAGGATTTTAGGTTTAGGATTTAGGGTTTTAGGTTAGGGTTTAGGCTTTTTTAAGGTTTTGGGTTATAGGTTAAGGGTTTTATCTAGGTTTTTAGAGTTTAGGGCTTTGGGTTTTTTGGGTTAAGGTATTAAAGGTTTTATTGGTTTATAATTTTGGGATTCAGTTTTTTTTTTTTTTAAGGGTTTAGCATATACGATTTAGGGCATTATAGGGTTTAGAGCTAAGTGTTGTTTAGGTTTAGGGGTTTTTGGGTTTCTAGGGTTTTTAATGGTTAAGTGTTTCTTAGGGCTTTTTAGGGTTTAGGGCTTTGGGTTTGTTGGGTTAAGGGCTTTTAGGGTTTTGGTTTTTTTTTTTGTATTTTTTACGTTTAGTTAATGGATTTTTAGGATTTAGGGTTTAGAGCTTAGGGGTTTGTAGGGGTTTTTAATTGTTTTGAGGGATTATTATAGGGCTTATAGGATTTAGAGTTTCTTAAGGTTTAGGGTTTAGGCTTTCTTAGGGTTTTACGTTTATGATTTAGGGTTTTAGGTTAGGGCTTAGGGTTTAGGGATTAGGGTTTTTTCGGTTTAAAATTTTAGGTTAAGGGTTTTTATTGTTTAGGGCTTTGGTTTTTTTAGGATTTAGGGTTTAGGGCTTTTTCTATTTTTTAAGGTTTAGCATATATGATTTAGGGTTTTATAGAGTTTTGAGCTTAGAGTTTTTTATGTTTAGGGTTTTTTTGTATTGTTTTAGTGTTTTTAAGGGTTAAGTGTTTCTTAGAGTTTTTCAGGGTTTAGGTTTTTTTTTTGTGATTTTTAGGTTTAGGGTTATCGTATTGTTAGGAGTTAGTGTTTAGAGCTTAGGGTTTTGTAGGGGTTTTAAATGGTTTTTAGGGTTTATTTTTGGGTTTATAGTATTTAGGGTTTACATATTTTTAGGATTTTGGGTTTAAATCTTAGGGTTTTGTAGGGGTATTAAATGGTTATTAAGGTTATAGAAAATACGGTTTCATATGGTTTAGGGTTTAGGGTTTAAGGTTTAGGACTTAGGGTTTTAGGCTAGGGTTTAGGGTTTTTAGTTAGGGTTTAGGATTTAGGGTTTAGGGCTTAGGGATTTTTTCGCTTTAGGGTTTTAATTAGCTTTTAGGGCTTTGGGTTTTTTAGGTTATGGTTTTTTAGGATTTTATAGGTTTAGGGTTTAAGGCTTATGATTTTTTTTGTGTTTTTTAGGGTTTAGCATATACGATTTAGGGCCTTATAGGATTTTGACCATAGAATTTTTTAGGTTTAGGGTTTTTTTGTATTTTTTTAGTGTTTTTAAGGGTTAAGTGTTTCTTAGAGTTTTTCAGGGTTTAGGTTTTTTTTTTAGTGTTTTTTAGGTTTAGGGTTATCGTATTTTTAGGAGTTAGTGTTTAGCGCTTAGGGTTTTGTAGGGGTTTTAAATGGTTTTTAGGGTTTATTTTTGGGTTTATAGTATTTAGGGTTTCTTAAGGCTTAGGGCTTCTTAGGGTATTAGGTTTAGGATTTAGGATTTTAGGTAAGGGTTTAGGGCTTATGGTTTTTTTATGTTTAGGGTTTTAGGTTAAGGGTTTTATCTAGGTTTTTAGGGTTTAGGGCTTTGGGTTTTTTGGGTTAAGGGTTTTAAGGGTTTTATAGGTTTAAGTTTTAGGGATTAGTGTTTTTTTTTCCTGTGTTTTAGGGTTTAGCATATACGATTTAGGGATTTATAGGGTTTAAAGCTTAGAATTTTTTAGGTTTAGGGTTTTTGGGCTTTTTAAAGTTTTTAAGGGTTAAGTGTTTCTTCGGATTTTAAGGGTTATGGTTTAGGGTTTAGAGTTTTTTAGGATTTTAGGTTTAGGATTTAAGGATTTAGGGTTTTTTAAGGTTTAAGGTTATAAGTTGAGGGTTTTACCTAGGTTTTTAGAGTTTAGGGCTTTGGGTTTTTTGGGTTAAGGTTTTTAGGGTTTTATAGGTTTATGGTTTTGGGCTTCTGTTTTTTTCTTCTATTTTTTTAGGGTTTAGCATATACGATTTAGGGCATTATAGGGTTTAGAGCTAAGTCTTGTTTAGGTTTAGGGGTTTTTGGGTTTCTAGGGTTTTTAATGGATAAGTGTTTCTTAGGGCTTTTTATGGTTTACGGCTTTGGGTTTGTTGGGTTAAGGGCTTTTTAGGGTTTAGGGTTTTTTTGTATTTTTTAGGTTTAGTTTATGGATTTTTAGGATTTAGGGTTTAGAGCTTAGCGGTTTGTAGGAGTTTTTAATTGTTTTGAGGGATTATTGTAGGGCTTTTAGGATTTAGAGTTTCTTAAGGTTTAGGGTTTAGGCTTTCTTAGGGTTTTACGTTTATGATTTAGGATTTTAGGTTAGGGCTTAGGGTTTTTTCGGTTTAAAATTTTAGGTTAAGGGTTTTTATTGGTTAGGGCTTTGGGTTTTTTAGGATTTTATTTGTTTAGGGTTTAGGGTTTAGGGCTTTTTCTGTTTTTTAGGGTTTAGCATATATGATTTAGGGCTTTATAGAGTTTTGAGCTTAGAGTTTTTTATGTTTAGAGTTTACATATTTTTAGGATTTAGTGTTTAGAGCTTAGGGTTTTGTAGGGGTATTAAATGGTTTTTAGAGTTTATACAATTTAGGGTTTCATAAGGTTTTGGGTTTAGGGTTTCTTAGGGTATAAATTTTAGGATTTAGGGTTTTAGGTTAAGGTTTAGGGCTTAGGGTTTTTTTTAGGTTTAGGGTTTTAAGTTAGGGTTTAGGGTTTAGGGTTTAGGGCTTTTTAGGTTTAGGGTTATAGGTTAAGGGTTTTATCTAGGTTTTTAGGATTTAGGGCTTTGGGTTTATTAGGTTATGGTGTTTTAGGATTTTATAGGTTTAGAGTTTAGGGCTTTTTTTTTTGTGTGTTTTTTAGGGTTTAGCATATACGATTTACGGCTTTTTAGGGATTTGAGCTTATAGGGTTTTTTGTATTTGTCAGGGTTTTTAAGGGTTAAGTGTTTCTTAGCGTTTTTTAGGGTTTAGGATTTAGGGCTTAGATTTTGTTTTGTTTTTTAGGTTTAGGGTTTACTGACTTTTAGAATTTGGGGTTTAGAGCTTAGGGCTTTATAGAGGTTTTAAATTGCTTTTAGGGTTAATTTTAATGTTTATAGGAATTAGGGTTTCCTAAAGCTTAGGGTTTAGGGTTTGTTAGGGCTTTAAGATTAGGATTTAGGGTTTTAGGTTAGGGTTTAAGATTTTTTTAGGTTAAGGGTTTTATCTAGGTTTTTAGAGTTTAGGGCTTTGGGTTTTTTTGGTTAAGGGTTTTTAGGGTTTCATAGATTTAGGGTTTACGGCTTAGTGTTTTTTGTGTTTTTTAAGGTTTAGCATATATTATTTAGGGTTTTATAGGGTTTGGAGCTTAAAGTTTTGTAGGTTTAGGGGTTTTTGGGTTTTTAGGGTGAAATGTTTCTTAGTGTTTTTTAGGGTTTAGGAGTTAGTGCTTAGGGTTTTTTGTGTTTTTTACGTTTAGGGTTTATGAATTTTTAGGATTTAGGATTTAGAGATTAGGGTTTTGCAAGGATTTTAAATGGTTTTTAGGGTTTATTATAGGGTTCATAGGATTTAGGGTTTCTTAAGGCTTAGGGTTCAAGGTTTCTTAGGGTTTTAGGTTTAGCATTTAGGGTTATAGGTTTTGGTTTAGGGTTTAGGGCTTACAGTTTTTCTAGGTTTAGGGTTTTAGGTTAAGGGTTTTATCTAGGTTTTTATGGTTTAGGGCTTTGGATTTTTTAGGTTAAGGGTTTCTAGGATTTTATAGGTTTAGCGTTTAGGGCTTTTTTATGTTTTTTAGGGTTTATTTTATATGATTTAGGAGTTTAGAGATTAGTGTATTTTAGGATTAGGTGTTTTTGTATTTTATTGGGATTTTAAGGATTAAGTTTAGGGTTTTTTAGGGTGTAGGGTTAAGGGCTTGGGGTTTTTTTTCTTGTGTTTTTTAGGTTTAGGGTGTACGGATTTTTAGGATTTACGATTTAGAGTTTAGGGTTTTGTAGGGGTTTTAAATGGTTTATTTTAGGGTTTATAGGATTTAGGGTTTAGGGCTTTTTTTTGTGTTTTTTTGGGTTTAGCATATACAGTTTAGGGCTTTATAGGGTTTAGATCTTTGAGTTTTTAGGTTTATTTTAGGGTTTATAGAATTTAGGGTTTCTTCAGTTTTAGGTTTAGAATTTAGAGTTTTAGGGTTTAGGGCTAAGGGATTTTTTGGGTTTAGGGTGTTAGGTTATGGGTTTCATCTAGGTTTTTAGGGTTTAGGGCTTTGATTGTTTAGGTTAATGTTTTTTAGGATTTTATAGGTTCAGGATTGAGGGCTTAATTTTTTTTTTGTGTTTTTTAGGGTTTAGCATATACGATTTGGGGCTTTATAGGATTTAGAACTTAGAGTGTTTCAGGTTTATCGTTTTTTGTGTTTTTTAGTTTTTCGGTTTACATACTTTTAGGATTTAGGGTTTTGAGCTTAGGAATTTTAGGGATTTTAAATGTTTTTTACGGTTTATTTTAGGGTTTATAGGATTTAGGATTTATTAAGATTTACAATTTAGGGTTTATTAGAGTTCTATGTTTAGGATTTAGGGTTGAAGATTAGGGATTAGGGTTTTGGGCTTCGGCTTTTGTTAGGTATAGGGTATTAGGTTAAGGGTTTTAACAAGTTTTTTAGGTTTGAGGGCTTTGGGTTTTTTAGTTTAAGTGTTTTTAAGGTTTTATAGGTTTAGGGTTTAGGGCTTAGGTTTTTTTTGTTTTTTTTAACGTTTAGCATATACTATTTAGGGCTTTATATGGTTTAGAATATAATGTTTTTTTAGCTTTAAGGATTTCTGGATCTCCCTGGGTTTTTAAGGTTTAAGTGTTTCTTATGGTTTTTTAGGGTTTAGGGCTTAGGGTATTTTGTGTCTTTTAGATTTAGGGTTTATGGATTTTTAGGATTTAGGGTTTAGATCTTAGGGTTTTGTAGGGGTTTTAAATTGTTTTTAGGGTTATTTTAGGGTTTATAAGATTTGGGGTTTCTTAAGGTTTAGGGTTTAGGGTGGTTCTTAGGGTTTCAGTGTTAGGATTGAGGGTTTTAGGTTTGGTTTTATGGTTTAGGGCGTAGGGTTTCTTTAGGTTAGGGTTTTCAGTTAAGGGTTTTATCTAGGGTTTTAGGGATTAGGGCATTGGGTTTTTTAGGTTATGATTTTTTAGGGTTTCATAGGTCTAGGGTTTGTTTGTGTGTGTTTAGGTTTAGGGTTTACCGATTTTTAGGATTTATGGTTTAGAGCTTAGGGCTTTGTAGAGGTTTTAAATGGTTCTTAGGTTTTATTTTAGGGTTTATAATAATTAGGGTTTCTTAAAGTTTAGCGTTTATGGTTTCCTAGGATTTTACGTTTAGGATTTAAGGTTTTTGGTTATGGTTTAGGGTTTGGGGCTTATAGTATTTTTTGTGTTTTTTTAGTGTTTAGCATATACTATTTAGGGCTTTATAGGGTTTAGAGCTTAGTATTTTTTTATTTTAGGGGTTTTTGGATTCTATAGGATTTTTAAGGGTTATGCGTTTCTTAAGGTTTAGTGTTCAGGGTTTTTTTTTTGTGTTTTTTAGGTTTAGGGTTTATGGATTTTTAGGTTTTAGGGTTTAGACCTTAGAGGTTTGCAGTGATTTTAGATGGTTTCTAGGGTTTATTTTAGTGTTTCTTATGGTTTAGGGTTTAGGGTTTCTTTGGATTTTAGGTTTAGGATTTAGGGTTTTAAGTTAGGGTTTAGGGTTTACGACTTGGGTTTTTTTTAGGTTTAGGGTTTTAGGTTAAGGGTTTTATCCAGTTTTTAGGATATAGGGCTTTGGGGTTTTTAGGTTAAGGTGTTTTAAGATTTTATAGGTTTAGGGTTTTAGGTTAAGGGTTTTATCTAGTTTTTAGGATATAGGGCTTTGGGTTTTTTAGGTTAAGGTGTTTTAAGATTTTATAGGTTTAGGGCTTAGGGCTTATGTTTTTTTTTTATATATATATTTTAGGGTTTAGCATATACTATTTAGGGCTTTATAGAGTTTTGAGCTTAGAGTTTTATAGGTTTAAGGGTTACATATTTTTAGGATTTAGAATTGAAAGCTTTGTGTTTTGTAGGGGTATTAAATGGTTATTAGGGTTTATAGGATTTATGGTTTCATAAGGTTTAGGGTTTGTTAGGGTTTAAGGTTTAGGATTTAGGGTTTTAGGTTAGGGTTTAGGGTTTAGGGCTTAGAGTTATTTTTTTTGGTTTAGGGTTTTAGGTTAAGGGTTTTAACTTGGTTTTTAGGGTTTAGGGCTTTTGGATTTTTAGGTTATGATTTTTTAGGATTTTATAGGTTTAGGGTTTATGGCTTATAATTTTTTTTGTGTTTTTTAGGGTGTAGCATATACGATTTTGGGCCTTGTATGGTTATGAGCTTAGAGCTTTTTAGGTTTAGGGTTTTTTTGTATCTTTTAGAATTTTTAGAGGTTAAGTGTTTCTTTGGGTTTTTTAGGGTTTACGTATTTTTTGTGTTTTGTAGGTGTAGGGTTATCAAATTTTTAGGATTTAGGGTTTAGATTATAGGATTTTGTAGGTGTTTTATACGACTTTTAGTGTTTATTTTTGGGTTTATAGGATTTAGGGCTTCTTAGGGTTTTAGGTTTAGGATTTAGGGTTTTAGGTTAGAGTTTAGGGTTTAGGGCTTATGGTTTTTTTTGGTTTAGGGTTTAGGTTAAGGATTTTATCTAGGTTTTGAGGGTTTGGGGGTTTGAGTTTTTTGGGTTAAGGTTTTTTAGGGTTTTATAGGTTTAGGTTTTAGGGCTTAGGTTTTTTTTGTTTTTTTTAGGGTTTAGCATATACAATATAGGGATTTATAAGGTTTAGAGCTTAGAGTTTTTTAGGTTTAGGGGTTTTTAGGTTTTTTAAGGTTTTTAAGGGTTAAGTTTTTCTTAGGGTTTAGAGCTTTGTTTTTTTTTTTGTGTTTTTTAGGTTTAAGGTTTACAGATTTTTAGGATTTAGGGTTTAGTGCTTAGGGTTTTGTAAGCATTTTAAACAATTTTTAGGGTTTATAGGATTTAGGATTTCTTAAGGTTTAATGTTTAGGGTTTATAGGATTTAGGCTTTATTTTAGGTTTAGGATTTAGGGTTTTAGCTTAGGGTTTAGGGTTTAAGGCTTATGGTTTTTTAAGGTTTAGGGTTTTATCTAGGTTTTTAGGGTTTAGGGCGCTGGGTTTTTTGGGTTAAGGGTTTTAGGGTTTTATAAGTTTATGGTTTAGGGCTTCAGGTTTTATTTTTGTGTTTTTTAGGGTTTAGCATAAACGATTTAGGGCTTTATAAGGTTTAGAGCTTATCATTTTTTAGGTTTAGGGGTTTTGGGTTTTTAGGGTTTTTATGGGGTAAGTGTTTCTTAGGGTTTAAGTTTAGGGATTAGGGTTTTTTTGTGTTTTTAGTTTTAGGGTTTACGGATTTTTAGAATCTAGGTATCACAGCTTAGGGTTTTTAGGGGATTGAAATGGTTTTAAGGGTTTATTTTAGGGTTTATAGGATTTAGGGTTTCTTATGGTTTAGGGTTTAGGGTTTCTTAGGGTTTTAGGTTGTGGTTTAAGGTTTTTTTAAGTTTAGTGTTTTTTAGGTTTATGGTTTTATTTTAAGGATTTTATCTTGGTTTTTAGGGTTTAGGACTTTGGGTTTCTTAGGTTAAGGTTTTTTAGCGTTTTATAGGTTTAGGGTTCAAGGCTTAAGGTTTTTTCTATGTTTTTAAGGGTTTAGCATATACGATTAAGGGCTCTATAGGGTTTAGAGCGAAAACCTTTTTAGGTTTAGGGGTTTTTAAGTATTAAATGTTTCTTAGAGTTTTTTAGGATTTAGAGTTTTAGGTTAAGGGTTCTAAGGTTTTAGGATTTTGTGTTTTTTAGGGTTTTATAGGTTTAGGGTTAAAGGCTTAGGGTTTAGCATATACGATTTAGGGTGTTATAGAGTTTTGAGCTTAGAGTTTTTTAGGTTTAGGGTTTACATATTTTTAGGATTTAGGGTTTGGAACTTAGGGTTTTGTAGGTGTATTAAATGGTTTTTATGGTTTATAGGATTTAGGGTTTCATAAGGTTTAGGGTTTCTTAGGGTTTAAAGTGTAGGATTTAGGGTTTTCGGTCAGGGTGTAGGGTGTAAGGCTTAGGGTTTTTTTAGGTTTAGAGCTTTAAGTTAGGGTTTAGGGCTTATGATTTTTTAGGTTTAGGGTTTTAGGTTAGGGGTTTTATCTAGGTTTTTAGGGTTTAGGGCTTTGGGTTTTATTGGTTAAGGTTTTTTAGGATTTTATAGGTTTAGGGTTGGGCTTATGTTTTTTTTTTTTTGTGTTTTAGGGTTTAGCATATACCATTTAGGGCCTTATAGGGTTTTTAGCTAAGAGTTTTTTTGGTTTAGGAGTTTTTGTATTTTTTTACGGTTTTTAAGGGTTAAGTATTTCTTAGAGTTTTTTAGGGTTTAGGGTTAAGGGCTTAGTGTTTTGTTGTTTTTTTAGAACTTAGTATTTTGTAGAGGTTTCAAATTGCTTTGAGGGTTTATTTTATGGTTTATAGGATTTAGGGTTTCTTAAGGTTTAGGGTTTAGGGTTTCCTAGGGCTTTAGGATTAGGATTTAGGGTTTTAGGTTAGGGTTTAGGGTTTTTATTAGGTTAAGGGTTTTATCTAGGTTTTTAAGGTTTAAAGCTTTGGGTTTTTTAGGTTGAGGGTTTTTAGGGTTTAATAGGTTTCGAGTTTACGGCTTAGGTTTTTTTTTGTGTTTTTTTAGGGTTTAGGATATATTATGTCGGGCTTTATTGAGGTTAGAGCTTATAGTTTTTTAGGTTTAGGGGTTTTTAGATTTTTAGGGTTAGGGGTTAGAGCTTAGAGGTTTTTAGGTTTAGGGGTTTTTGGGTTTTTAGGGTTAAATGTTTCTTATGGTTTTTTAGTGGTTTAGGTTTTTTTTTTTTTGTATTTTTTTGGGTTTAGGGCTTACAAATTTTTAGGATCTAGGGTTTTGTAGGGTTTTTAATGGTTTTTATGGTTTATTATAGGGTTCACAGGATTTAGAGTTTCTTAAGGTTTAGGGTTCAATGTTTCTTAGGGTTTTAGGTTTAGGATTTAGTGTTTTAGGTTTTGGTTTCGGGTTTAGGGCTTAAGGATTTTTTAGGTTTAGGGTTTTAGTTTAAGGGTTTTATCTAGGTTTTTCTGGTTTAGGGCTTTGGGTTTTTTAGGTTAAAGGTTTTTAGGATTTTATAGGTTTTGGGTTTAGGGCTTAGGGTTTTTTTTCTGTGTTTTAGGGTTAAGTATATATGATTTTGGGTTTATTTAGGTTAGGGGTTTTTGTATTTTTTTAGGTATTTTAAAGGTTAAGTTTAGGGTTTTTTAGGGTTTAGAGCTTAGGGTATTGTAGGGGTTTTAAATGGTTTTTAGAGTTTATTTTAGGATTTATAGGATTTAGGGTTTCTTAAGGTTTTTGGTTTCTTAGGGTTTTAGGTTTAGGATTTTGGTTTTTAGGTTAGGGTAGGGTTTAGGGCTTAGGGTTTTTTTGGTTTAGAGTTTTAGGTTAAGGGTTTTATCTATGTTATTAGGGTTTAGGGCTTTGGGTTTTTTAGGTTTAGGTGTTTTAGGTATTATAGGTTTAGGGCTTAGGGATTAGGGTTTTTATGCTTTTTAGGGTTTAGCATATACGATTTAGGTCTTTATAGGGTTTAGAGCTTAGAGTTTTTTTTAGATATAGGGTTTTTTGGGTTTTTTAGAGTTGTTAAGGGTTAAGTGTTTCTTTGGATTTTCTAGGGTTTAGGACTTAGGTTTTTTTTTGTGTTTTTTAGGTTTAAGGTTTACAGATTTTTAGGATTTAGGGTTTAGAGCTTAGGGTTTTGTACAGGTTTTAAACAATTTTTATGGTTTATATTAGGGTTTATAGGATTAGGGGTTTCTTAGGGTTTTAGGTTTAGGATTTATGGTTTTAGGTTAGGGTTTAGTGTTTCGGGCTTAGGTTTTTTTAGGTATAGTGTTTTGGGTTAAGGGTTTTACCTAGGGTTTTAGGGTTGAGGTCTTTAGGTTTTTTAGGGTTATATAGGTTTAGGGTTTAGGGCTTAGGTCTTTTTTTGTGTGTTTTTAGGGTTTAGCATATATGATTTAGGGCTTTATAGGGTTTAGAACTTAGTGTGTTTTTTGCTTCAGGGGTGTTTGGTTTTAGGATTTTTAAATGTTAAGTGTTTCTTAAAGTTTTTTAGGGTTGAGGGTTTTTTGTGTTTTTTAGGTTTAGGGTTTACGGATTTTTAGGATTTAGGGTTTACAGCTTAGGGTTTTGTAGGGGTTTTAAATTGTTTTTTGGGTATAATTTGGGGTTTATAGGATTTAGTGTTTCTTAAGGTCTAGGGTTTAGGGTTTCTTAGGGTTTATGGTTGAGAGCTTAGGTTTTTTTTTAGGTTTAGGGTTTTAGGTTAAGGGTTTTACGATTTTAGGGCTTTGGCTTTTTAAGGATTTTATAGGTTTAGGGTTTAAGGCTTAGTGTTTTTTTGGGTTTAGCATATACGATTTAGGGCTTTATAGAGTTTTGAGCTTAGAGTTTTTTAGGTTTAGGGTTTACATATTTTTAGAATTTAGGGTTTAGAGCTTAGGGTTTTGTAGGGGTATTAAAGGGTTTTTAGGGTTTATAGGATTTAGTGTTTCATAAGGTTTAGGGGTTAGGTTTTCTTAGGGTTTAAAGTTTAGGATTTAGGGTTTTAGGTTAGGGTGTAGGGTTTAAGGCTTAGGGTTTTTTTAGGTTTAGGGTTTTAAGTTAGGGTTAGGGCTTAGGACTTTTTAAGTTTAGGGTTTTAGGCTAGGGGTTTTATCTAGGGTTTTAGGGTTTAGGGTTTTGGGTTTTTTAGGATTTTATAGGTTTAGGGTTTAGGGCTTATATTTTTTTTTGTATTTTTTAGGGTTTAGCATATACGATTTAGGGCTTTATAGGGTTTTGAGCTAAGAGTTTTTTCAGTTTAGGGTTTTTGTATTTTCTTACGGTTTTTAAGGGTTAAGTATTTCTTAGAGTTTTTTAGGGTTTAGGGTTAAAGGCTTAGTGTTTTTTTGTTTTTTTAGAGCTTAGAGTTTTGTAGAGATTTCAAATTGTTTTTAAGGTTTATTTTAAGGTTTATAGGATTTAGGGTTTCTTAAGGTTTAGGGTTTAGGGTTTCTTAGGGCTTTAGGATTAGGATTTAGGGTTTTAGGTTAGGGTTTAGGGTTTTTATTAGGTTAAGGGTTTTATCTAGGTTTTTAGGATTTAGGGCTTTGGGTTTTTTAGGTTAAGTGTTTTTACGGTTTAATAGATTTAGAGTTTACGACTTAGGTTTTTTTTTTGTATTTTTTTAGGGTTTAGGATATACTATTTTGGGCTTTATAGGGGTTAGAGCTTAGAGTTTTTTAGGTTCAGGGGTTTTTGGGTTTTTAGGGTTAAATGTTTCTTAGGGTTTTTTAGGGTTTAGGGTTTAGTGCTTAGGGTTTTTTTTTGTATTTTTTAGGTTTAGGGTTTATGAATTTTTAGGATTTAGGGTTTTGTAGGGATTTTTAATGGGTTTTAGGGTTTATTATAGAGCTCATAGGATTTAGAGTTTCTTAAGGTTTAGGGTTCAAGGTTTCTTAGGGTTTTAGGTTTAGGATTTAGGGTTTTAGGTTTTGGTTTAGTCTTTAGGGCTTACGGATTATTTAGGTTTAGGGTTTTAGGTTAAGGGTTTTATCTAGGTTTTTATGGTTTAGGGCTTTGGGTTTTTTAGGTTAAGGGTTTTTAGGACTTTATAGGTTTTGGGTTTAGGGCTTAGGGCTTTTTTTGTGTGCTTTAGGGTTAAGTATATATGATTTAGGGGTTTATAGGCTTGAAAGCTTAGTGTTATTTAGGTTTAGGGTTTTTTGTATTTTTTAGGTATTTTAAGGTTTAAGTTTAGGGTTTTTTAGGGTTTAGAGCTTAGGATATTGTAGGGGTTCCAAATGGTTTTAGGGTTTATTTTAGGATTTAGGGTTTCTTAAGGTTTATGGTTTCTTAGGGTTTTAGGCTTAAGATTTTGGTTTTTAGATTAGGGTTTAGGGTTTTTTTGGTTTAGGGTTTTAGGTTAAGGGTTTTATCTATGTTTTTAGGGTTTAGGGCTTTGGGTTTGTTAGGTTAAGGTGTTTTAGGATTTATAGGTTTAGGGGTTAGGGATTTGGGTTTTTGTGATTTTTAGGGTTTAACATATACGATTTAGGACTTGATAGTGTTTAAAGCTTAGAGTTTTTTTTAGATTTAGGGGTTTTTGGGGTTTTTAGTATTTTTAAGGGTTAAGTGTTTCGTAGGATTTTCTAGGGTTTAGAGTTTAGGGCTTAGGGTATTTTGTGTTTTTTAAGTTTAAGGTTTATGGATTTTTAGGATTTATGGTTTAGAGCTTAGGGTTTTTAAGGGTTTTAAACATTTTTTATGGTTTATATTAGGGTTTATATGATTTAGGGTTTCTTAAGGCTTAGGGTTTAGGGTTTCTTAGGCTTTTAGGTTTAGGATTTTGGGTTATAGGTTAGGGATTAGGGTTTTTTTAGGTTTAGGGTTTTAGGTCAAGGGTTTTATCTATGTTTTTAGAGTTTAGGGCTTTGGGTCTAAATTTTTAGATTAAGGTGTTTTAGGGTTTTATAGTTTTATGGTTTAGGGCTTTGTGTTTTATTATGTGCTTTTAGGGTTTAGCATATATGATTTAGGGCTATATAGGGTTTAGAGCTTAGAGTTTTTTAGGTTTAGGGGTTTTTGGATTTTGTTAGTGTTTTTAAGGGTTAAATGTTTCTTAAGGGTTTTTAGGGTTTATGGTTTAGGGCTTAGAGCTTTTAGGGGTTTTAAATGGTCTTTAGGATTTATAGGATTTACGATTTCTTAAGGCTTATGGTTTAGGGTTTCTTAGTGTTTTAGGTTTAGTATTTAGTGTTTTAGGTTAGGGTTTAAGTTTTAGGCTTAGGATTTCTTTTAGCTTTAGGGTTTTTGGTTAAGGGATTTATTTGGGTTTATACGGTTTAGGTCTTTGGGGTTTTTAGGTTAAGTTTTTTTAGATTTTATAAGTTTACGGTTTAGAGCTTAGAGTTTCTAAGGTTTAGGGGTTTAAAAGGGTTAAGTGTTTCTTAGGATTTTTTGTGTTTTTTAGGTTTAGGGTTTACAGATTATTAGGATTTAGGGTTTAGAGCTTAGGGTTTTGTAAGGGGTTTAAATGGTTTTTCGGGTTTATCTTAGGGTTTATAGGATTTATGGTTTCTTGAGTTTTTGGGTTTAGGGCCCCTTAGGATTTTAGGTTTAGTATTTATGGTTTTAGGTTAGGGTGTAGGGTTTAGGACTTTGGTTTTTTTTTTTTATGTTTAGGGTTTTATCTAGGTTTTTAGGGTTTAGTGCTTTTAGATTTTTGGGTTTTATAGGTTAAGGGTTTAGGTTTTTTTATGTCTTTAAGGGTTTAGCATATACGGTTTAGAGCTTTATAGGGTTTAGAGCTTAGAGTTTTTTAGGTTTAGGGGTTTTTGGGTTTTGTTTATCGTTTTTAAGGATTAAGTGTTTCTTACAGTATATAGAGTTTACGATTTATGGGTTTTTTGTGTATTTTAAGTTTAGGGTTTACTGATTTTCAAGATTTACGGTTTAAAGCTCAGGGTTTTGTAGGTGTTTTGAATGGGTTTTTTGGTTTATTTGAGGGTTTATAGAATTTAGGGTTTCTTAAGGTTTAGGTTTTTGGGGTTTTTTGGGTTTTAAGGTTAGGATTTAGAGTGTTAGGTTCAGGTTTAGGGTTTAAGGCTAAGGGTTTTTTTAGATTATGGATTTTAGGTTATGGGTTTCATCTAGGATTTTAGGGTTTAGGATTTTATAGGTTCAGGGTTTAGGGCTTAGGGTTGTTTGGTGTGTTTGTAGGGTTTAGCATATACAATTCAGGGCTTTATAGGATTTAGAGCTTAGAGTTTTTCAGGTTTATGGGTTTTGGGACTTTTTAGGGTTTTTAAAGGTTAAGTGTTGCTAAGGGTTTTTTGTGTGTTTTAGTTTGGGTTTATAGAATTTTAGGATTTAGGTTTCGAGCTTAGGGTTTTTAGTGGTTTTAAATGGTTTTTAGGGTTTATTTTAGGGTTTATAGGATTTAGGGTTTATTAAGGTTTGCGGTTTAGGGTTTCTTAGGATTCTAAGTTTAGGATTTAGGGTTTAAGGTTAGGGTTTAGGATTTTGGGCTTAGGGGTTTTTAGGTATATTGTATTAGGTTAAGGGTTTTAACAAGGTTTTTAAGGTTGAGGGCTTTGGGTTTTTTAGTTTGAGTGTTTTTAAGGTTTTATCGGTTTAGGGTTTAGGGCTCAGGTTTTAGCATATACGATTTAGGGCTTTATAGGGTCTAGAATATACTATTTTTTTAGCTTTAGGGGTTTTTGGATTCCTTAGGGTTTTTAAGGGTTATGTATTTCTTAGGGTTTAGGTGTTTTTTGTGTTTCTTAGGGTTATGGTTACGGAGTTTTACGATTTAGGGTTTAGAGCTTAGGGTTTCTTAGGATTTTAGGTTTAGGATTTAGAGTTTTTGGTTACGGTTTTGGGTTTACGGCTTAGGATTTTTTTTAGTTTAGGGTTTTTGGTTATGGGTTTTTCTAGATTTTTACGGTTTAGGGCTTTGGGTTTTTAAGGTTAAGGTTATTTAGGGTTTTATAGGTCTAGGGTTTAGGGCTTAGGGTTTGTTTTGTGTTTTTTTAGGGTATCGCATATACAATTTAGGGCATTATAGGGTTTAGAGTTTAGTATTTTTTAGTTTTAGGGGTTTCTAGATTTTTTAGGGTTTTTAAGGGTTATGTGTTTCGTAGGGTTTTTAAGGGTTAAGTGTTTCTTAGGGTTTAGGGTTTAGTTTTTTTTGTGTTTTTTAGGTTTAGGGTTTCTTATGGTTTTGGTTTAGGGTTTCTTAGGGTTTTAGGTTTAGGAATTAGGGTTTTAGGTTAGGGTTTAGGGTTTAGGGCTTAGGGTTTTTTTAGGTTTAGGGTTTTAGGTTAAGGGTTTTATCTAGGTTTTCAGGATATAGGGCATTGGGTTTTTTTGGTTAAGGTTTTTTAGGATTTTATAGGTTTAGGGATTAGGGCTTATTTTATTTTATTTTTTTTGTACTTTTTATAGTTTAGCATATACGATATAGGGATTTATAGTGTTTTGAGCTTAGAGTTTTTTAAGTTTAGGGTTTACATATTTTTAGGATTTAGGGTTTAAGGCTTAGGGTTTTGTTGGGGTATTAAATAGTTATTAGGGTTATAGGAAATATGGTTTCATACGGTTCAGGGTTTCGGGTTTAGGGTTTAGGGTTTAAGGTTTAGGACTTAGGGCATTAGGTTAGGGTTTAGGGTTTTTTAGGTTTAGTGTTTTAGGTTAGGGTTAGGGTTTAGGGTTTAGCGCCTAGGGATTTTTAGGTTATGGTTTTTTAGGATTTTATAGATTTAGGGTTTAAGGGTTATGATTTTTTTTTGTTTTTTAGGGTTTATCATATACGATCTAGGGCCTTATAGGGTTTTGAGCTTAGTGTTTTTTAGGTTTAGGGTTTTTATGTATTTTTTATTATTTGTAAGGGTTAATTGTTTCTTAGAGTTTTTCAGGGTTTAGGTTTTTTTTTTTGTGTTTTTTAGGTTTAGGGTTATCGTATTTTTAGGAGTTAGGCTTTAGAGCTTAGGGTTTTGTAGGGGTTTTAAATGGTTTTTAGGGTTTATTTTTGGATTTATAGGATTTAGCGTTTCTTAAGGCTTAGGGCTTCTTAGGGTTTAGGTTTAGGATTTAGGGTTGTAGGTAAGTGTTTAGGGCTTATGGTTTTTTTAGGTTTAGGGTTTTAGGTTAAGGGTTTTATCTAAGTTTTAGGGTTTAAAGCTTTCTGTTTTTTAGGTTATGGTTTTTAAGGGTTTTGTAGGTTTAGGTTTTAGGGCATAGGGTTTTTTTTCCGGTTTTTTGGGGTTTAGCATATACGATTTAGGGATTTATAGGGTTTAAAGCTTAGAGTTTTTTAGATTTAGGGTTTTTGGGTTTTTTAAGGTTTTTAAGTGTTAAGTGTTTCTTAGTGTTTTAGGGGTTAAGGTTTAGGGTTTAGGGTTTCTTAGGATTTTAGGTTTAGGATTTAGGGTTTTAAGTTAGGGTTTAGGGTTTTTTAAGGTTTAGAGTTTTGGGTTAAGGGTTTTATCTAGGTTTTTAGGGTTTAGGGCTTTGGGTTTTTTGGGTTAATATTTTTAGGGTTATATAGGTTTATGGTTTCGGGCTTCAGTTTTTTTTTCCTGTTTTTTAGGGTTTAGCATATATGATTTAGGGCTTTATAGGGTTTAGAGCTTAGTCTTTTTTAAGATTCGGGTTGTTGGGTTTCAAGGGTTTTTAATGGTTAAGTGTTTCATAAGGCTTTTTAGGGTTTTTGTATTTTTTAATTTTAGGTGTTACGGATATTTAGGATCTAGGGTTTAGAGCTTAGGGTTTTTAGGTGTTTTAAATGGTTTTTAGGATTTATTTTACGGTTTATAAGATTTAGGGTTTCTTAGGGTTAGGATATAGGGTTTTAGGTTAGGGTTTAGGGTTTTATGTTAACAATTTTTTCTAGGTTTTTAGGGTATAGGGCTTTGAGTTTTTTAGGGTTTTAACATTTGGAGTTCAGGGTTTAGAGTTATTTTTTGTGTTTTTTAGGGTTTAGCATATACGATTTAGGGCTTTATAGGGTTTAGAGCTTAGACATTTTTAGGTTTAGGGTTTTTTGGGATTTTAGGGTTTTTAAGGGTTAAATGTTTCTTAGGGTTTTTTAGCGTTTTGGACTTAGATTTTTTTTTGTGTTTTATAGGCTTAGGGTTTACGGATTTTTATATTTACGGTTTAGAGCTTAGTGTTTTGTAGGGGTTTTAAATGGTTTTGAGGGTTTATTTTAGGGTTTATAGGATTTAGGGTTTCTTAAGGCTTAGGGTTTAAAGTTTCTTGGGTTTTTAGGGTTAAGGTTTAGGGTTTTAGGTTAGGGTTTAGGTCTTAGGGATGTCTAAGGTTTAGGGTTTTAGGTTAGGATATTTATCTAGGTTTTTAGGGTTTAGGGCTTTGAGTGTTTTAGGTTAAGATTTTTTAGTTTTTTATAGGTTTAGGGTTAAGGGATTAGTTTTTTTTTTTTTTTTTTAAGGTTTTAGCATATAGAATTTAGGGCTTTATAGGGTTTAGTGCTTAGAGTTTTTTAGGTTTAGGGGTTTTTTGTTTTTTTTGGGTTTTTAAGGGTTAAGTGTTTCTTAGGGTTTAAGGTTTAGGGCTTAGGCGTTTTTGTGTTGGTTAGGTTTAGGATTTACGGATTTACAAATTTTTTGGATTTAGGATTTAGGATTTAGAGATTAGGGTTTTGTAGAGGGTTTTAAATGAGTTTTAGGGTTTATAGGATTTAGGGATTCTTAAGGTTTAGTGTTTAGGGTTTCTTAGGGTTTTAGGTTTAGGGTTTTGGGTTAGGTTTTAGGGTGTAGGGCTTAGTTTTTTTTTTAGGTTTTTAGGGTTTAGGGCTTTGGGTTTTTTATGTTAAAGTTTTTTTAGGGTTTTATAGTTTTAGGGATTAGTGTTTAGGGTTTTGTTTTTGTAATTTTTTGGGTTAAGCATGTACGATTTAGGGCTTTATGTGGTTAAGAGCTTAGTGTTTTTTAGGTTTTAGGGTTTAGAGGTTAGGGTTTTGTAGGGGGTTTAAATGGTTTTTAAGGTTTATTTTAGGGTTTATAGGATTTAGGGCTTCTTATGGTTTAGGGTTTAGCGTTTCTTAGTATTTAGGTTTAGGATTTAGAGTTTTAGATTAGGGATTAAGGTTTAGGTCTTAGGCCTTTTTTAGGTTTAGTGTTTTAGGTTAAGGGGTCTATTTAGATTTTTAGGGTTTAGGGCTTTGTGTTTTTAAGGTTTAGGGCTTAGGGTTCTTGTGATGTTTAGGGTTTAGCATATACTATTAGGGCTTTATAAGGTTTAGAGATTATAATTTTTTAGGTTTAGGAGTTTTAAAGGGTTAAGTGTTTCTTAGGGTTTAGTGCTTAGGGTTTTTTGTGTTTTTTAGGTTTAGGGTTTACAGATTTTTAGGATTTAGGATTTAGATCTTAAGATTTTGTAAGGGTTTTAAATGGTTTTTAGGGTTTATCTTAGGGTTTATAGGATTTATGGTTTCTTGAGTTTTTGAGTTTAGGGTTTCTTAGGATTTTAGGTTTAGGATTGATGATTTTAGGTTAGGGTGTAGAGTTTTTATTTTTTATTTTTTATTTTTTATGTTAAGGGTTTTATGTAGGTTTTTAGGGTTTAGTGCTTTTAGTTTTTTAGGTTAAGATTTTTTGAGTTTTATAGGTTAAGGGTTTAGGTTTTTTTTATGTGTTTAAGGGTTTAGAATATATGGTTTTGGGCTTTATAGGGTTTAGAGCTTAGAGTTTTTTAGGTTTAGGGGTTTTTGGGTTTTGTTTAGTGTTTTTAAGGATGAAGTGTTTCTTACCGTATATAGAGTTTTCGGCTTATGGTCTTTTTTGTGTTTTCTAATTAGGGTTTACTGATTTTCAAGATTTAGGGTTTAAAGCTCATGGTTTTGTAGGTGTTTTGAATGGTTTTTTGGGTTTATTTTTGGGTTTATAGAATTTACGGTTTCTTAAGATTTAGGGTTTAGGGTTTTTTAGGGTTTTAGGTTTAGGATTTAGAGTGTTAGGTTCAGGTTTAGGGTATAAGGCTAAGGGTTTTTTTAGATTTCAGGTTTTAGGGTTTAAGATTTTATAGGTTCAGGGTTTAGTGCTTAGGGTTTTTTTTTGTGTGTTTTTAGGGTTTAACATATACGATTTAGGGCTTTATAGGGTTTAGAGCTTAGAGTTTTTTCAGGTTTATGGGTTTTGGAACTTTTTAGGATTTTTAAAGGTTAAGTGTTTCTTAGGGGTTTTTTGTGTGTTTTAGTTTGGGTTTATAGAATTTTAGGATTTAGGGTTTCGAGCTTACGGTTTTTATGGGTTTTAAATGGTTTTTATGATTTATTTTAGGGTTTATAGGATTTAGGGTTTATTAAGGTTTACTGTTTAGGGTTTCTTAGGGTTCTAATTTAAGATTTAGAGTTTAAGGTTAGGGTTTAGGGTTTTGGGCTTAGGATTTTTTTAGGTATAAGGTATTAGGTTAAGGGTTCTAACAAGGTTCTTAACGTTGAGGGCTTTGGATTTTTTAGTTTGAGGGTTTTTAAGATTTTATAGGTTTAGGGTTTAGCATATACGATTTAGGGCTTTATAGGGTTTGGAATATACTATTTTTTTAGCTTTAGGGTTTTTTGGATTCCTTAGGGTTTTTAAGGGTTATGTGTTTCTTAGGGTTTTTTAGGGTTTAGTTTTTTTTTGTATTTTTTAGGTTTAGGGTTTACAGAGTTTTAGGATTTAGGGTTTAGAGCTTAGGGTTTTGTAGGGGTTTCAATTGGTTTTTAGGGTTTATAGGATTTAGAGTTTTTTAAGGTTTAAGATTTGGGGGTTTCTTAGGGTTCTAAGTTTAGGATTTAGGGTTTAAGGTTAGGGTTTAGGGTTTTGGGCTTAGGGTGTTTTTTAGGTACAGGGTATTAGCTTAAGGGTTTTACCAAGGTTTTAAAGGTTGAGGGATTTGGGTTTGTTAGGTTAAGGTTTTTTAAGGTTTTATAGGTTTAGGGTTTAGGGTTTAATTTTTTTTTGTGTTTTTTAGGATTTAGCATATATGATTTAGGGTTTTATAGGGTTTAGAACTTACTGTTTTTATCTTTAGGAGCTTTTGGATTTCTTAGGGTTTTTTACAATTTAGGGTTTAGGGTTTTGTTTGTGTTTTTTAGGTTTAGTTTACAGATTTTTAGGATTTAAGGTTTAGAGCTTAGGGTTTTGTAGGGGTTTTTAATTGTTTTTAGGGATTATTTTAGGGCTTATAGGATTTAGAGTTTCTTAAGGTTTAGGACTTAGGCTTTCTTAGGGTTTTAGGTTTATGATTTGGGGTTTTAGGTTAGGGTTTAGGGTTTAGAGATTAGGATTTTTTTGGTTTAGAATTTTAGGTAAGGGTTTTTAGAGTTTAGGGCTTTGGGTTTTTTAGGATTTTATAGGTTTAGGGTTTAGGGTTTAGGGCTTAGGGCTTTTTGTGTTTTTTAGGGTTTTGCATATATGATTTAGGGCTGTATAGAATTTTGAGCTTAGAGTTTTTTAGGTTTAGAGTTTACATATTTTTAGGATTTATTGTTTAGAGCTTAGGGTTTTGTAGAGGTATTAAATGGTTTTTAGGGTTTATACAATTTAGGGTTTCATAAGATTTAGGGTTTAGGGTTTCTTAGGGTTTAAAGTTTAGGATTTAGGATTTTAGGTTAGGGGTTAGGGCTTAGGGCTTAGGGTTTTATCTAGGTTGTTAGGATTTAGGGCTTTGGGTTTTTTAGGTTAAGGTGTTTTAGGATTTTATAGGTTTAGAGTTTAGGGCTTATGTTTTTTTTGTGTTTTTTAAGGTTTAGCATATACGATTTAGGGCTTTATAGGGTTTCGAGCTTACACTTTTTTTAGGTTTAGGGGTTGTTGTATTTCTTAGGATTTTTAAGGGTTAAGTGTTTCTTAGCGTTTTTTAGGGTTTAGGGTTTAGGGCTTAGTTTTTTTTTTTGTTTTTTGAGGTTTAGGGTGTACGGATTTTTAGAATTTGGGGTTTAGACCTTACGGTTTGGTAGAGGTTTTAAATGGGTTTTAGGTTTTATTTTAGGGTTAATATGAATTAGGGTTTCTTAAGGTTAAGGGTTTAGGGTTTCTTAGGACTTTAAGATTAGGAATTAGGGTTTTAGGTTAGGATTTAAGATTTTTTTAGGTTTAGGGTTTTAGGTTAAGGGTTTTATCTAGCGTTTTAGGGTTTAGGGCTTTGGGTTTTTTCGGTTAAGGGTTTTTAGGGTTTCATAGGTTTAGGGTTTACGACTTGGTTCTTTTTTGTGTTTTTTAAGGTTTCGCATATACTTTTTAGGGTTTTATAGTGTTTAGAGCTTAGAGTTTTGTAAGTTTAGGGTTTTTTGGGTTTTTAGGGTTAAATGTTTCTTAGGGTTTTTTTAGGCTTTAGGAATTATTTCTTAGGGTTTTTTGTGTTTTTTAGGTTTAGGGTTCATGGATTTTTAGGATTTAGGGTTTAGAGATTAGGGTTTTTAAGGGTTTTAAATGGTTTTTAGGGTTTATTATAGAGTTCATAGGATTTAGGGTTTCTTAAGGCTTAGGGTTCAAAGTTTCTTAGGGTTTTAGGTTTACCATTTAGGGTTTTAGGTTTTGGTTTAGGGTTTAGCGCTTACGGTTTTTCTAGGTTTAGGATTTTAGGTTAAGGGTTTTATCTAGGTTTTTATGGTTTAGGGCTATGGATTTTTTAGTTTAAGGGTTTCTAGGATTTTATAGGTTTAGGGTTTAGGGATTTTTTGTGTTTTTTAGGGTTTATTTTATATGATTTAGGAGTTTAGAGCTTAGGGTAGTTTAGGTTTTGCCATTTTTGTATTTTTTTGGGATTTTAAGGATTAAGTTTAGGGTCTTTTAGGGTGTAGGGTTTAGGGCTTAGGGTTTTTTTTTGTGTGTTTTTTAGGTTTAGGGTGTACGGATTTTTAGGATTTTTGGTTTAGAGCTTAGGGTTTTGTAGGGGTTTTAAATGATTTTTATGGTTTATTTTAGGGTTTAGGGATTTTTTGTGTTTTTTATGGTTTTGCATATACGGTTTAGGGCTTTATAGGGTTTAGATCTTTGAGTTTTTTAGGTTTATTTTTGTGTTTATAGAATTTAGGGTTTCTTTAGGTTTAGGGTTTACGGTTTCTTAGGGTTTTATGTTTAGAATTTAGAGTTTTAGGTTTGGGTTTAGGGTTTAGGGCTAAGGGATTTTTTAGGTTTAGGGTGTTAGGTTATGGGTTTCATCTAGGTTTTTACGGTTTAGGGCTTTTAGTTGGTTAGATTAAAGTTTTTTAGGATTTTATAGGTTCACGATTGAGGGCTTAGTTTTTTTTTTGTGTTTTTTAGGGTTTAGCATATACGATTTGGGGATTTATAGGGTTTAGAGCTTAGAGTTTTTCAGGTTTATGGGTTTTTTAGTTTTTGGGTTTACATGTTTTTATGATTTAGGGTTTCGAGCGTAGCATTTTTAGGGATTTTAAATGGTTTTTAGGGTTTATTTTTAGGGTTTATAGGATTTAGGGTTTATTAGGGTTCTATGTTTAGGATTTAGGGTTTAAGGTTACGGTTTAGTGTTTAGGGTTTTGGGCTTAGGCTTTTTTTAGCTATAGGGTATTAGGTTAAGGGTTTTACCAAAGTTTTTAGGGTTGAGGGTTTTGGGTATTTTAGTTTAAGTGTTTTTAAGATTTTATAGGTTTAGGGTTTAGGGCTTAGGGTTTTTTTTGTGTTTTTTAAGGTTTAGCATATACGATTTAGGTTTTATAGGGTTTAGAATATAATATTTTTTAGCTTTAGGGGTTTTTGGATTCCCTTGGTATTTTAAGGCTTAAGTGTTTCTTATGGTTTTTTAGGGTTTTGGGCTTAGGGTATTTGTTCTCTTTTAGATTTAGGTTTTATGAATTTTTAGGATTTATGGTTTAGGGCTTACGGTTTTGTAAGGGTTTCAAATGGTTTTTAGGCTTTATTTAAGGGTTTCTTAAGGTTTAGGGTTTAGGGTTTCTTAGGGTTTCAGTGTTAGGATTGAGGGTTTTAGGTTAGGTTTTATGGTTTAGGGCTTAGGGTTTCTTGATGTTAGGGTTTTAGTTTAAGGGTTTTATCTAGGGTTTTAGGGATTAGGGCTTTGGGTTTTTTAGGGTTTTATAGGTCTAGGGTTTAGGGCCTAGGGTTTCTTTGTGTGTTTTTAGGTTTAGGGTTTACCAATTTTTAGGATTTATGGTTTAGAGCTTAAGGCTTTGTAGAGGTTTTAAATTGTTCTTAGAGTTTATTTTAGGGTTAATAGTATTTCGGGTTTCTTAAAGTTTAGCGTTTATGGTTTCTTAGGATTTTACGTTTAGGATTTAAGGCTTAGTGTTTTAGGTTATGGGTTTATCTAGGTTTTTAGGGTTTAGGGCTTTGGGTCTTTTAGGTTAAGGTTATTTAGGGTTTTATAGGTTTAGGGTTTAGGGTTTAGGGTTTAGAGTTTTTTTAATGTTTTTTTAGGGTTTAGCATATACTATTTAGGACTTTATAGGGTTTAGAGCTTAGTGTTTTTTTATTTTTAGGGTTTTTGGATTCTTTAGGATTTGTAAGGGTTAAGTGTTTAGGTTTTTTTTTTGTGTTTTTTAGGTTTAGGGTTTATGGATTTTAGGATTTAGGGTTTAGACCTTAGGGTTTTTTAGTGATTTTAAATGGTTTCTATGGTTTATTTTAGTGTTTCTTAAGGTGTAGGATTTAAGGTTTCTTAGGATTTTAGGTTTAGAATTTGAGGTTTTAATTTAGGGTTTAGGGTTTACGGCTTAGGGGTTTTTAGGTTTAGGGTTTTTGGTTAAGGGTTGATCTAGTTTTTAGGATATAGGTCTTTGGGTTTTTTAGGTTAAGGTTTTTAAGGATTTTATAGGTTTAGGGTTTAGGGATTATGGATTTTTTTAAATATATTTTTTAGGGTTTAGCATATAGTATTTAGGGCTTTATAGAGTTTTGAGCTTAGAGTTTTATAGGTTTAGGTTTTACATATTTTTAGGATTTAGGGTTGAAAGCTTTGTGTTTTGTAGGGGTATTAAATGGTTATTAGTGTTTATAGGATTTATGGTTTCATAAGGTTTAGGGTTTAGAGTTTGTTAGGGTTTAAGGTTTAGGATTTAAGGTCTTAGGTTATGGTTTAGGGTTTAGGGCTTAGGGTTTTAGGTTACGTTTTAGGGTTTAGGGCTTAGAGTTTTTTTTTT
>JAJOOS010009080.1:0-40692 GCA_029582725.1 Solanum chiquidenum
CAATGCCCCATACATCAAACAACTCTATCACCAATATAGGATTCATAGGAAGCTCTTGCCTCTTTGAAATCCCTCCTTCTCTTTGGCAACGGTCACAAGACTTGGCGAAATCATGAGCATCTTGGTGGATGGTAGGCCAGTAGTACCCATACTGAAAAATCATGTGTGCAGATCGAATACCACTATGATGCCCACCAACAGGCGATGAATGACATGCTTCAAGTACACTCAACATCTCAATCTCGGGCACACAACGACGAATAATCCTATCAGCACAACTACGATACAAGTAAGGCTCATCCCAAAAGAATTTCTTCACATTATGCATAAACTTTTTCCTTTGGTGAAAATACAAATTCGGGGGCAATATCGCTTGCCAAATAATTAACAAAGTCTGCGAACCAAGGAATCAGATCATGAGAATCAGCCAACACCTGTTCATCTGGAAAAACATCATTAATTTCAGCCCTATCACCAAGCTTTAGCATAGCCTCTTCCTCTAATCTGGACAAGTGATCGGCAACTTGATTTTCGGTCCCCTTTCTATCTTTTACCACAAAATCAAACACTTGCAGCAGCAATACCCATCTAATCAACCTCGGTTTTGCATCCTTCTTCGCCATCAAATACTTCAATGCAGAATGGTCAGTATGCACAATGACCTTAGTACCAAGCAAGTAGGATCGAAATTTCTCGAATGCAAAAACCACCGAAAGAAGTTCTTGTTCAGTCACAGTATAATTCCTCTGGGACATAGTTAGAGCTTTGCTAGCATAGTAAATAGGGTGAAGGATTTTCTGTCTCCTCTGTCCTAATACTACACCAAGCGCCACTCCACTCGCATCGCACATTACCTCAAATGGTTGTCCCTAATCTGGTGAAAAAATGATAGGTGCACTAACCAACTTCTCTTTCAACTCTCCAAATGCTCTCCGACTAGCATAATCAAAATCAAACTTATACTCCTTTTCGAGCAGTTTGCACAATGGACGTGCAATTTTAGAGAAGTCTTTGATGAACCTCCTATAGAAACCTGCATGCCCAAGAAAACTTCTAACACCTTTTACAGATATAGGTGGTGGAAGTTTTTCTATTACTTCTACTTTTGCTCTATCAACCTCAATGCCTTTCTCAGAAATCCTATGACCCAGAACTATCCCGTCTTTTACCATAAAGTGGCACTTCTCCCAATTTAGCACTAGATTGTAATCTTCACACCTTTTAAGTATCTCAGCCAAATGATTCCGACATCGATCAAAAGAGTCACCTACCACAGAGAAATCATCCATAAATACCTCAATAGTGTCCTCCACCATATCAGAGAATATCGACATCATACAGCGTTGGAAGGTCGCTGGAGCATTGCACAACCCAAATGGCATCCGTTTGAAAGCAAAAGTCCCATAAGGGCAAGTGAAGGTGATCTTCTCTTGGTCTTCCGGAGCTATAGAAATTTGATTGTAGCCCGAATACCCATCAAGAAAACAATACCAACCCTTGCTTGCAAGTCTATCCAACATTTGGTCCATGAATGGCATAGGAAAGTGGTCCTTCTCTGTCCACGCATTCAATTTCCGGTAATCCATGCAGACTCTCTATCCGGTCACGGGCCACATTAGAACAAGCTCGTTTCTCTCATTTGGAACCGTAGTAATACCACCCTTTTTAGGCACACACTGCACAGGACACACCCAACTACTATTTGCAATGGCATAAATAACTTCGGCTTCCAACCACTTGATGATCTCTTTTTTTACTACCTCTTGCATAGGTGGATTTAATCTTCTCTGGTGCTCGATACTAGGCTTGTGATTTGGCATGAGTTGGATTTTTTGAGAACAAATATTGGGAGGAATCCCAATAATATCTGCAATAGTCCACCCAATAGCTCGCTTGAACCTCTTTAACACAGTCACCAAGAACTCTACTTGTCTCACATTTAAATCTTCCGCAAGGATGACCGGCAAAGTATTATCTCTACCCAGGAATACATACCTCAAATGCGGTGGTAGAGCCTTAAGCTCCAATTTCGGTGCCTCCACAATAGATGGTCTCGCGGGTGGGGACTCATGATTCTTCATGTCTAACTCATACTTCTTTGGTTTTGACCGATATTCACACCTATCGAGTGCAGCTACCAACTCATCATATTCTTCAATACCACCACTATCGAAATTCATCATAACTGTTGCTAGTACCTTGACACCTAGTCGCTCTTTTATTTGCACTTCTGGTCCACTCTCAACTCTGTAAGTTATAGAAGATACTGTTTGGAGCTCACCACTCTGCTTCATGGACCTACATATATTGAAAGTTGCTTCTTCATTGTTCAGTCTGAACTTTATCTGCCCCTTCTCCATATCAACTAACGCACGCCCTGTGGCAAGAAATGGTCTCCTAAGGATGATGGGAACCTCAAAATCAACCTCACAGTCAAGAATCACTAAATCCACCGGAAAGATGAATGACTCCACTTTTACTAGCACATCATGGAGAACACCAATGGGCCTTTTCACGATTCAATTGGCCATAAGCAACCGTATCGTAGTATGCTTTGGATCACCTAGACCCAATTTCTTATAAATAGACAACGACATGAGGTTGATGCTAGCACCAAGATAACACAATTCCTTAGGAAAGTGTAACAACCCTATAGTACATGGGATCGTGAAAGCACCAGGATCTTCCTTCTTCTGCACAAGAGACCTTGTAGCAATAGCGCTACTATATTGCATTCTATCATCATCTTCAAAACTCACAGACCTTTTCTTTTTAACCATATCTTTCATAAAATCTGCATAACCAGGCATTTGCTCCAAAGCTTCAATCAACGGCACGTTGATGGAAAGCTGCTTCAACTTAGTAATAAACCTGCGATATTTACCATCTTCAGTCTTCTTCACTAACCTCTGTGGAAAAGGTGGTGGGGGTCTAGGTATGGGTACCACTTTCTAAGATATATCCGCTTTTTTATCTGTTGCATTCTCAGACTCTTCTCTAACCTCCACCACATCATTTTCTTTTCTAATCTCAACATCCACCACAGACGACATAGGTGGATCAATGGTTTGCTTACCGCATCGAGTAGTAACTGCCATACAATGACCATTATTCTTTGGATTCTAGATGGTGTTGCTAGGAAGAGTGCCATGTTGACGTGGGTTCACTGTAGTAGACAACTGAGTCATCTGCTGCTCTAGATGTTTTATTGACACTGCATGGGCATCAACCTTTTGACCAATACCTGACAAGTCATTTCTCATCTCCTTCACATTCTCATCAGTTGCATCAAACTTTCTCATCATCTTCTGCATCATATCTTCATTACGCGCCATATTACCTCCAGTTTCCCTAGTACCAGATTCCCGATTTTGAGGGGGAACATAAGGTCCAACCCGATCATTTCTGTTTCCATAGTTGTTCCGGTTGTAATTGTTGTCATGATTGAAGTTCCCATCCCGACATATTGACCCTCTCGATTGTAATTGTCATAGTTCCGACCTTGGTTTCCTTGACCTTGGAGCAAATTTTTCGTGTTGGATCCTTGGGCGTTTAGTCGAAAACCCCCTGTCTGATCATTCACCGCGTATGCATCGTTTTCATAGTAACACTCTTCAACTGGTGGTGGATTTCTAGCCAAGTAGTTCACAACATTTACCTTTTCTGCACCTCCACTCACATGCTTCAATACTAACCCCAACTCGGTCCTTATCTAAGCCATCTCCTCATGAATCTCGTTTGCCGACTGGTTATTTGTAGCATGAACGACAAATGTGTTTCTCCCAGTATCCGACATCCTAGTGCTCCATGCTTTATTATTGCGAGAGATCTTATCCAGTTTTTCTGCAATCTGTGCGTAGGTGCACTCACCATATCAACCTCCAGCAATAGTATAAAGCACTGCTTTATTGTTGTCATCCTGACCTCGATAGAAATATTCCTTCAGCGACTCATCATAAATACGGTGATTTGGAACACCTCTTACAAACGCAGTAAGCCTGTCCCAAGAGCTACCTCACAGACTCTCCAGGTAATGCCAAAAAATTGTTGACCTTATCCTTGTGATTGAGCTTCTTGGACACTGGATAATATCTTGCTAAGAACACATCCCTCAGTGAGGGATGTGTTCTTAGCAAGATATTATCCAGTGTCCAAGAATCTCAATCTGTCAGGGATTTGATACGCTCAAATTACACCTCTTTTAAGAAGCATAAGCGATCGTTATCAATTAAAGAACCCAACTTGTAGGTTGGGGTCGATCCCACGAGGAAAATGGTTTAGACTTAACTTTAACCAACATTTATATTCGTTCAGTCAAATTACTTCCAGAAACAAGTAATTAAAGGGGGAGATTTGTGAAACAAATGGCAAGAATTCAGTAAGTAATCAGTAAACAAAAGTCAATTTCGGTTGTTATCAAAATGAGAGAATTAACTAGGGTATAGGTGTTCCCCACAATCTCATAACACAGTAATCCTAGTAATAGCAATCCTTTTCTAGTGTACTTCATGCAAAGTGATAATTTAGGTATCTCTAAATCCTTGGTACGGCATCTAGAGAATTTCACCCCGCACCTTAGTACGGCTACGTGTGTATAATTTACTAACCCTTACCTTTACCTCATAATAGACATCACATCGATGTTTGGCATAGTTATTACTTCGCACCAATTGACACTAGCCTATTAGATAGTATCACACTAAATCTATGTTGATAATTCTTTTCTTGTTTCTTACCTCCTTGGTCCGACAAGTAGCAACAAGGCGAGTTCTAATGTTGGCCACCGTTAAAAAGACTTTTAAACGAAAGAATTATCAATGCATGCAAAATACTAGTCAAGAATTGCTTATTTACTATTCATACTTTGTTAATCGCTCATAGTTCCCACAATCCTAGTTGTGGAGTTTAGTTACCCATAATCATATGAACACAATTCATTATTTTAGATGGAAGAATTATGAACTTACGTAAGAAGTATAATAAACCTAGAAATTCAACTTGAATTGCAACACCAAAATCTTCAAAACGAACTCAGGAAATTAAAATTTGCTAAAGTTGCAAGTTAATCTCCCAAGTCAAGAACTAGAATAATAGTAATAAAATCTAACTCTAAATAAGAAAAAAAGAAGAAGAAAACAACCTTAAAAAGTATTTCCTATCAATGATCTCTCCCTCTCAAAAAAATATTTCTATGGACTATTTATACCTATATAAAACCCTAAATAAAATAATTGAGTCCAAATTAAATTAGGAATCCAAAACCAAAAAGAATTGGATTCCTTTTATTTTTTCTGCCGTGTGAATCATGGTGTTGCCGCCTCAACATATTTCTTCACTATTCACTTGCTGCCACGTGGCAGCGGCAAACATCAAAATTGAAATTCCTCAATTGCAGCCGTCATTCCCATATATATATAAATATATTATTTTATTCAATTTAATCCATTAAGCTGTCTGCTTGATTTTTTTCTTCAACCTTCCATCTTTAATTCATTTTAGCTCCAAACTTCTTCATTTTCCCCTCAATTTAATCCTACAAATAAAATATACTATTTAACACAATTCATAAAATTCAAGCTCAGAAAGGATAAAAATAAATAATAAATGTGAGGCAAATAATGATTAAAAATATGTATTTAGGCCTCACATCATTGTTCAGGAGTTTAGAAGAGCCAAGGTAAGTGTTTCTTTCAGATTCCTTTCAAGCTTAAGTTATGTTTAGCATTCCAACTCGCATACTCGTACATTCAATGTACTGATGCCAGTTGGTCTGCATCTTATTATGATGCAGACGCATGTAACCAGGATCAGCACGCAACGCCTCGTTGATCCAGTTTGAGCACTCAGAGTCACTTGGTGAGTCTCCTTGCTTCCGGAGGACCCTTTTTTCATTACTTTATCATTTTAGTTCATTAGGATGTTGGGGGTCTTGTCCCAACATCCATCTCAGTTATTAGAGGCTTCATAGATAGATAGTCAGTTAGTTCATTTGTCTTTATTGTGTTATTGACTTATGTTCATATTTGAGTTGCCATTTTGTCTAAGTTAAATGTTTATTTTTAAAACATTATGAGTTCAGTTTGAGACAGTTGAGTTATCTTGTATTTGAGTACTTTTTCTTAATGCTTAAAGTCTTCTGCTGAGTAAGTAAGCCACACCAAGGGTTTACTTGGAGCCAACAATGGTTCTTCAGTGCCAGCCACGCCCAGGTGTAGGATCGGGGCGTGACAGACATTTCTAATCATATTATTTAAACTTTATTTGATTTAGAGTAGTCATATTCGTAATTTTTTTCATTTTTGAATTATTAGGACAATTTTAGTAATATTTGTAGGATTTTATGTCCTCTACTTCAATATGAAGTGATGTGCTAGAATTGAAAAAATGAAAATCAGGTACATTATTTAGAACTAGAGTAAAATTAGATGATAGAACATGGATGGAAAAAACGTAAATCATTTATCTTTAAACGTAAAATCTTCAATATGAAGTGATTTGCCATATTATGCATATGTTCATGCAAATGTAAACCTCTGCTATATACATACATATATATATATATATATATACACACACAATGGATCGTGCAAGTACAAGCTCAATATATGTTATTTTATTTGTTTCGATTTATATGTTACAAACAAAATTAAGCGAGTTCATTAAATTCTTACATAACTTTAAAATATTTTGAGTTGTTAATTATTCTGATTTATTTGATTATTAACATAATTTTAAAGAAAATATATGTTACTCTCTTTGTCTTAATATGTGTGACATATGCTAAATTTTTAAAGTCACCAAATTTTAATAGGTTTTTTAATTGTTAATTATTGTGATTTATAGTACTCGTGATTTTGAAATAACATATATGATACATTGTTTGTCCCAATTTATGCAGCACCTGTGAAATAGCTCGTCACAGGCACCCACAAATAATTTCAGCAAAAAAACTACCTAATAAATGATGTAACCAATCATTGCCTCTCCTAAAGGAAAACAATATATACAACTATATCTTTTAGCACGTAATGAATTAGGTGGCTCCAAACTCCATTAAATAGGTCTTCAAAGACGGCCAGAAATTTTTTTGGCTAAAAAAACATTAGGTGCACATATCACCCAATATCAATGAATTATAACACACGAAAAAGGGAAAAATCTGTATTTCCCATTGTGGCGCCTCATTTGAACTTAAAAATGCCAATGTGTGCCATTCATAAGGTCTTCATGGACGCCCACAAAACATTTCAGCTAAAGACACGTTGAAATCACATATAACCTAAAATCAATGAACTATAACATACGTAAAATGAGAAATTTGGTATTTTCCATTTCGGGCCTCGTTTGAACTTGAAAATGTGGATGTATGCCCCTCCTGACAAACTCACACAATTAATAAGGTCTTCAAGGATGCCCACAAAAAATTTCAACCAAAAAAATGTTGGGATCACATATCACCCAAAACCATGGACTCTAGCACACGTAAAATGAGAAAATTGGTATTTCCTATTTCGAAGCTCGCTTGAACTATACAATGCAGAGCCTATGCCCTTTCAGACCAACCCACGCCATTAATAAGGTCGTCAGGGATGCCCACAAAATATTTTGGCCAAAAACTCATCGGGATCACATGAAACCCAAAATCCATGGACTACACGTAAAATGGAAAATTTGATATTTCCCATTGTGTGCCTCATTTGAACTTGAAAATATAGATGATTGATCTCCAGAGCAACGCACACCGTTAAAAATGTCATCACGGATGCCCATAAAAATTTTGGCCAAAAACACGTCGGGATCACATATCACCCAAAATTCATAGACTATAACACACATAAAATGAGAAACTTGGTATCTCGCATTTCGGGACTTGTTTGAAATTTAAAATGCATACCTTTGCCCCTTCGGACTTACCCAACAAGGTCATCATGGACTCTCACAAAAAAATTCAGCCAAAAACATGTTATTGAAGATATCACTCAAAATCCATGAACTATAGGGCACGTAAAATGAGAAAATTGGTATTTTCTGTTGCAGACCTCTTTTAAAATTGAATATGCAAACATTTTTCCCTCCAGACCAACGTATGCCATTAATAAGGTCTTCATGGACTCCCACAAAAAGTTTCAGCGAAAACACGTCAGAATCACATATCACCCAAAACCATGGACTATAGCACACGTAAAATAGGTAATTTCATATTTACCATTTTGGGCCTCGTTTAAACTTTAAATTACGGACATTTGTCCATCTGGACCAATGTATACCATCAATAAAGCCATCACAGACGCCCACAAAAAACTTCGGCGAAAAACATATCGGAATCACATATCACCCAAAATTCTTGGTCTAGAACACGTAAAATGAGAAATTTGATATTTTATGTTCCGGGCCTTGTTTGAACTTGAAACTGCATATGTTTGCCCCTCTAGACCAGTCCAAACCATTGATAAGGTCTTCACAGACTCTCACAAAAATATTAGGCCAAAAATACATCAGGACCACATATCACTCAAAATCTCTAGACTATAGCACATGTAAAATGGAAAATTTGGTATTTCCCATCCCAGGCCTCATTTGAACTTGAAAATGTGGACTTTTGCCCCTCCAAAATAATGCACGCAATTAATAAGGTTTCACGGACTCCCAGAAAAAAATTTGGCCAAAAACACTGCGGGATCACACTCATAAAGTTTTTTAAGAAAAATATTTAGGGCAGTCCAAGCGCCAGATCCATGTAATATACACAAAAAATAGAAAAAAATTGTATTTCCCACTTCGGGCTTCGTTTGAACTTGAAAATGCTGATGTTTGCCCCTCCAAACCAAAGCACGCCATTTAATTGGTCTTCAGGGATGCTCACAACAAATTTTGTCCAAAACACTGCTGAACGCATATATCACTATAAATCAATGGATTATAACATATGAAAAAAAACATATTTCCCTTTCCAAGCCTGGTTTGAACTTTAAAAGATGTTTGCATTACTGAACCAACACACACCATTAAATAGGACGTCACGGATGACCACAAAAAAAATTGGTCAAAAAACCTAATAAATAATGTAATCAATGATTGCCTCTCTTAAAGGCAAACAATATATGCTACCATATCACTGAGTATGTAATGAATTAGGAGGTGGCTTCAATCTGACAAGCCCCATTAAGTAGATCATCAAAAAACCCCACAAAATATGTCGGCCAAAAAACCTTTGGGCGCATATGTCACCTAAAATCCATGGATTATAACTCACGAAAAATAAAATAATATGTATTTCCCATTGCAACGCCTAGTTTGAACTTAAAAATGCCGATGTGTGCCCCTATGAACAAACCCACGCCATTAATAAGGTCTCGAAGAAGCCCACAAATATTTTTGGCAAAAAACATGTCGAGATCACATATCACCCAAAATCGATGGACTATAGCACATGTAAAATAGGAAATTTGGTATTTACCATCCCACGCCTTGTTTGAGCTTGAAAATGTAGACGTATGCCCCTCTGGACAAAGGCACACATTTAATAAGGTCGTCACAGACTCTCACCATTTCTTTTGGCCAAAACCATGTTGGGATCACATATCACCCAAAATCCATGGACTATTACATACGTGAAACAAGAAATTTGGTATTTCCTGTTAAGGGCCTCATTTGAACTTAAAAATGCACATGTATTCCCCTATGGAGCATCCCATGCAATTAATAAGGTCATCACAGATGGCAAAAAAAGTTTTCGTCAAAAACACGTCGAGATCATATATCACATAAAATCCATGGACTATAGCACAAGTAGAACGAGATATTTGGTATTTCACGTTTGGGGGATCATTTGAACTTGAAAGAGTGGACGTTTGCCCCTCTTTATCAATGCACGCCATTAATAATGTCCTCAAGGATGCGCACAAAAAAATTTCTGCCAAAAACACATCGGGATCACATATCACCCAAAATTTATGCAGCATAGCACATGTAAAATGGAAAATTTGGAATTTCCTATTCCGTACCTTGTTTGAACTTGAAAATGTAGACGTTTGCCCCTCCGGACAAACCCACACCATTGATAAGGTCCTTGGGGATGCTCAAAAAATGTTTCGGCCAAAAACACGTTGGGATCACATATCACCCAAAATCCATGGACATAGCATAAGTAAAATGGGAAATTCGGTATTTCCTATTCTGGGCCTTGTTTGAAGTTGAAAATGCAAATGTTTGACCCTCCGGACCAACACACGCAATTAATAAGGTCGTCATGGACGTCGACAAAAACTTTTGGCCAAAAAACAATGGGATTAGATATCACCCAAAATTAATGGACTATAGCACACGTAAAATGGGAAATTTGGTATTTCCCATTATGGGCCTCGTTTGAACTTGAAAATGCGGAAGTTTGCCCCTCCGTACCAATGCACGCTATTAATAAGGTCATCACGCACATTGATAATGCTCAACTACACTTCTTATGATTCAAAGTATAGGCGCTCGCTAACAAGAATAAACCCAACAGTGAGTTGGGGTCGATCCCCCAAGGAGTGATACAAAATAGAATTCAGATACGAAGTATGAAAGTGTTCTAATTTCTTGTAGAATGGAAATAAAAAATGCAACATAATGTAAATTAATAAGTTTCAAATATCATTATTAAGAGTTTTGTAATAATTGTTAACGAAAACAATTAACGCGATGTTTGAACAAATAGAGAGGGATCCTTAGAAGTGTGTGAGCAATCAAATACTAATTTCACTTAATGGGTAATTAATAATTGCTTTAATCGTTGAATCTAAATGGGTAGGATGGATTGTAACTATAATAACCATTTTTCAATCAACTATTATGTTTCAAACGAGTTACTTCGAACCTCAACAAGCTTAACAATGAAAAACAACGCAAATCCTTAATTTAACCAACTTTATCAAGCTGTGTTTTAAAGACACAAGTCAATACAACTATCAATCATTTACTCCACTCTAAGCAACTTTCACAAGCAAGCATAGAGAGCTAAAGGTAGAACAAAATTTTCAACATCAGTTCATCAATGAAAACATGAATAAATAACTGAACCCATTTAAAAAGAACAGTAAATCTAGCAATTAAATTACCGACAAGCTAATTTATGTATTCGATTACATAGTCACACCCCTAAGGAATGGGGGTTTAGCCAAGCATAACAAAAAGCAAGAGATAATTACCAAAAAGATGTTACATCGGAATGAAAAAATCTCCAATGCTCAATGCAAAAATTAAGACTAAAATATTAAAACCTTAATATCTAAGCTCAAAACCCTCTCGAAGAATATTCAGTATTGTAAAAGCATGTAAAAATCACTAAAATTTGTGTAAGACCCTTTTCACTCTCTTCAAAAATCAATTTAGATGTTTCCAAAAACTTTCCAAATATAAAGTACGCATTCCCATCAACGAAGTTAGTCGTGATGGCCGAATGACTCGGCGATCCGCTGATACGCTCACCTTCTTGCCATTTGGACTTGACTTCTGCATCCACTTGTTCTGTTCATTTAGGTGAGCTGGATCGAGCTCGTTGTTCCATTCGACACATCACCGAGGTGCACTTTCATTTGCCAAGTTCTCTTAGTTCATGAGCCAACTCGCTGTACCTTTTGGTGAGCTAGAAGCTCACTCAGCAAGTCACCAAGTGGATTTTGCGTGCTCTTGCCTTATTTTTCTTAAGCGTTTCCAACTTTTCGCAATGTAATTTCCTTGCCCTGTTCTTAAACTTTCATGGCTGCACATAAACAATTAACATCAGTTGTGAACACAAAACAGGAATTGAGGACACTAATTCAATAAATAACGAGCCCTAAATGAGTCAAAATTCCTGACTCATCAACACCCCCAACTTAAACTTTTGTTTGTCTTCAAGTAAAAGACAAGATCAATTAGGTCAACACAGATGTCTACAAGTAATTCTCCTTCAAAATCAACATGAAAGTCCACACTAGGCTCAATCAAAACATGTAATGTTAAATTTTGTATTTCTTATTACGGGCCTCGTTTGAACTTTAAAATATAGATGTTTGCTCCTCCAGACCAACATACACCATTTTAATGTCGTCATATTTTGGCCAGAAACACGTCGGGATCACATATCACCTAAAATCCATACAGTATAGCACACGTAAGATGAGAAACTTGGTATCTCCCATTCCAGGACTTGTTTGCACTTGAAAATGCAGGCGGTTGCCCCTTTGGACAAACCCAATAAGGTCATCATGGACGCTCACAAATATTTTCAGCCAAAACATGTTATTTTATCATATCACTTGTAACACCCCGTATTTGAAAACAGACCAAACCAACAGATTTCCAGAAGTTGCAGCTGCAACCCACAGTTACCACCCACGATCTGTCCTAGTGGTTCGTGGATGGCAACATGCAGCCCTCCCCAGAATCCATCCTCTGAAGTCGATCAACGGACTGACACGATGGATCGTGGATTAGTCCCCGGATCGTTGATCAGTCTGTAGGTCCAGACCTTTAGGACCCCCAGAATCCATCCTCTGAAGTTTATCGACGAACTAACAGGACAGATCGTGAATCAGTCGACGGATCATCAATCAATCTGTAGGTCGAGACCCTCAGGATCCCAAAATCCATCCTCTGAAATCGATCGATGGACTGACAAGACAGATTGTGGATCAGTCGACGTATCGTCGATCAGTCCGTAGGTCGAGACCCTCAGTACCCCAGAACCCATCCTCTAAAGTCGATCGATGGACTGACTGGACGGATTGTGGATCTGTCCATGGACCGTCAATCGGTTCGTAGGTGGCTTCAACATATTTTAAGTCAATGGTCGTTTGGTCATTTCCTGATCCGTTGAACCCCTAAACTACGTCGTTTAAACACTAAACTACGTGGTTTTGGTCATCTTTAGCCTAGTAAACTAATTAGAACTTAACCTAATCAATTATTCAAAAAATATTCATCAAACTTAGAGCAAAATAGGTGTGAAAGTCGAGCATCCCTAGTTCAAGAAGGCAACGAGTTTTCATCAGCTCCAGCCTCAAAATTGAAAGAATTCTCCGTGAATTTCATCACCATGTATGTGGGATTTCACTAGTGGTTCCTTTCACCCATTAGGTCCCTAGAATTTAGTTAGATTCTTGATTCCCTTAATATTATCTAGACCTAGGGTTTCTTGAATGTTAGAAATTGTTGGGTTTTAGTTGTTAAAATGATCCAAATCAGATTGTCATGAATTTAGTATCATTTTGTGTAGATTCTTTCATTATTTCATAACCCTAGCTATGTAGTTCTTTTAGTTCATGCATTACACCTGCTAGGTTAGTTATTTTAGATATATACATACATACCTCAGTTTTCGAATGTTTCATTATCAGTATATTAATATTTCATTCTCAATTGCATGACAGTATTTTGAGCTATCCAGTATTACAGAAATTCAGTCATAAATTATTAATTACTTATTCAAATGGGTGTAGCTTAATACCGAGTGGACTAGGGTCAGTCACCCTCAAGTCCCAAAACTACGTGCCCTGTAGGTTAAGTCCCCTCTATTGGGCATTACATTTTAGTGATCACTCCAGTCATGCCTCTATACCTCTAGCAAGGTATATTGGGTCCTGTTAATGGGCGTATACATCAGACTTCACATTTAGCTCATGTGGTATTACGTCGATTATTAGTAGCTCCCACAGTTCCGTTAGATTCTATTGTATTGACCATGTTATCAGTTACAGTCATATCTCAGTCCCAGCATGTTATAAACTTGGTCATTGCATTCAGCCATTTCATGTTCAGTATTCTCAGTATAGCATCATGTTTATCTCTTATCATTGCTCAATATTTACACTTTGATTCAATTATGATTATTGATCAACTTTAATCTATCCTGCATGCTCAGTACCTTTCAAGTACTGACACATACTCTAAGCTATATTTTTCATGATGTAGGTTCAGTTTTTCAGCTTCCAGATCACGCATAGATCGGCTCCCGATCTTTAGTTCAACAGCTTCAGTGGTGAGTCCTCATTCTTCGAGGATGAGTAACATGATTCTCTTCCTTTGCTTTTAGTCTTTAGTTTTCAGTATTTGCTAGACTTAGCTGGGGCATGTCCCAACACTTCTAGTCAGTTAGATGTTATTTTGAGGCATAATTAGATTCAACTTTAGTATTTAAGTGTGACTTTTTAGTTGTTTTCAAACTCTCAGTTTTCATATATTCAGATTTAGTATATAGGTATTCCCAATAATTTCAGATTATTTCATGATTTGCTTCCGCATAATATTTATTGATTTAGTTTATGTTCAGTATGCTTATGATATGCCAGTAGAGTTTGCTTGGGATCACTCATGATCCTAGGTCCCATGTTTGCGCCAAGGGGGAAGCCTCGGGGGCGTGACAAACTTGGTATCAGAGCATTAGATTTAAGTGTCCTAGGATGTCTGAAAAACTGCACTAAGTAGGGTCCTTTTCAGGGGTGTGAAGTGCACCACATCTAAGGAGAGGGAGGATGCAATGTGTTTTAGGAAAAAAAACTTCACTCTCTTTGTTACTCTTACTGTGCATAAGGTATGATCTAATTTCTTGTTCTAACTCGACGTTATGCGCTTACAGATCATGCCTCATCGTAAGGCTTATGGAAGGAATGCGAATGCACGTAATGCTAATGAATCTCCTCCGATCCCAGATCAGGAAGTTTTTAATGCTGAGTTTCAGAATGCCATTCAACTTTTTGCTCAAAATGTGACTAACCAGAACAACCAGGAGGTTCCAGCTCCTGCAAATGCTAGTGGTGGATCAACGGCAACTAGGGTTCACGATTTTGTTAGGATGAATCTTCTATAGTTCATAGGATCGCAAATTGGTGAGGATCCCTAAAACTTCATAGATGAGGTCAAAAAAATCTTTGGAGTAATGCAAGTGATAGGTAATGATAGGGTAGAGTTGGTATCCTATCAGCTGAAGGATATAGCTCACATCTGGTATACTCAGTGGAAATAGAAATATCACTTGGGAATGCTTTAGTGAAACTTTTCTGGAAAGGTTCTTCCCAAGAGAGTTGAGGGAGGCAAAAGCTCAGGAGTTCATGAATTTGAGGCAAGGTAACATGATAGTCCAAGAGTACGGACTCAAGTTCACCCAACTCTCCAGGTATGCTCATCACATGATTGCCGATTCCAGGGCTCAAATGAAAAAGTTTCTATATGTAGTATCCAACTTAGTGAAAACAGAGTGTAGGAATTCTATGTTGCTGGAAAATATGAAAATCTCTAGGCTTATGAATCATGCTCTGCAGGTTGAGGGAGATAAGCTTAGGGAACATGCTTAGGATAATAAGAAGGCTAGAACAGACAACTATGAGTATTCTCAACAGTAATCGGGTGGTGGAAATCGCTCATAGTTTTAGCAGAAGTCTTCAGCTCCAGCATCTTCATCCGCTAGTGTTCCATCCTCCAAGTTCCAACATGATTAGAAAGATAGGGCATCAGGATCTAAGTCTCAAGGTAGTATTTAAGGCACCAGAACCTACCCAACTTGTCCAAAGTGTGATAAGAACCATTTATGCGAGTGTCTTGCAGGAAAATAAGGATGCTTTGGGTGTGGTCAGTCTGGTCACAGGTTGAAAGATTTTCCTTCTAAACAAGGTCAAAGAGGTAATAATGGTAGTGCTCAATCCACAACTTCAGCAGCACCATCAGGTCACCCGACTCAGTAGGGTAACTCATCTGGTACAGGTGGCGGTCAGTGCCAAAACCGGTTGTATGCTCTCCATGCTCGCCAGGATAAAAAATATTCTCCTGATGTAGTCATTGGTACGTTGCGAGTCTTTAACTTCGATGTTTATGCTTTGTTAGATCCAGGGGCTACTCTTTTCTTCGTAACTCCTTATATAACAGTCAAATTTGATGTTAGTCCAAAAACTCTCTCAGAACCCTTCTCAGTCTCTACTCAAATCGGTGACCCAGTTATAGCTAGGCGGGTATACAGAAACTGCCCTGTCACAGTATCCCAGAAAGTCACCTCAGTAGGTCTTGTAGAGTTAGAAATGGTAGACTTTGATATCATTTTAGTCATGGATTGGTTACATTCATGTTATGCCTCAGTCGATTGTTGAACTAGGATCATTCACTTTCAGTTTCCAGATGAACCAATCTTAGAATGGAAGGGTAGCACCTTAGCGCCTATGGGTCGATTCATTTCTTACCTTAAGGCCAGAAAGATGATTTCTAAGGGGAATCTCTATCATCTAGTTCAGGTTAGGGATTCAAACTTCAAAACCCCAACTCTTGAGTCAGTTCCAGTAGTCAATAAGTTCTTAAAATTGTTTCCAACATATCTTCGTGGAGTTCCTCTCGAAAGGAAAATTGACTTTGGAATTGATCTCCTTCCACATACACAACCTATTTCTATTCCTCACAGAATGGCTCCAGCTGAGCTTAAGGAATTGAAAGAGAAATTGAAAGACCTTCTAGATAAGGGCTTCATCAGACCCAGTATTTCCTCATGGGGTGCTCCAGTGTTGTTTGTGAAGAAGAAAGATGGTTCCCTCAGAATGTGCATTGACTATAGGAAGTTGAAAAAAGTCACAATCAAGAATAAGTATCCTATCCCCAGGATTGATGACTTGTTTGACCAACTTCAGGGTGCTAGTCATTTCTAAAAAATAGACCTTAGATTCGGTTATCATCAGCTTAGAGTCAGAGATAGTGACATTCCAAAAATAGCCTTCAGAACTCGGTATTTTTATTATGAATTTGTAGTTATGTCGTTTGGACTAACCAATGCTCCTGCAACTTTCATGGATTTGATGAACAGAGTGTTTAAGCAGTATTTCGACTTGTTCGTCATCGTCTTTATTGATGATATCCTCATTTACTCTAAGAAAGAGGAAGAGTATTCGAATCATTTGAGGGTTGTCCTCCAATCTCTCAAAGATCGCCAGTTATTTGCTAAGTTTAGTAAATGTGAGTTTTGGTTGCAATATGTTGCTTTCCTCTGGCATATTGTGTCTAGTTAAGGGATTCAAGTGGATTCCCAGAAAATAGAAGCAGTGAAACAATGGCCCAGACCTACCTCTCCTATAGACATCAGAAGTTTCTTGGGTCTAGTGGGTTATTACAGAAGGTTAGTGGAAGGGTTTTCATCCATAGCCTCTCCATTGACTAAGTTAACTCAGATGATTATGAGAAAAGCTTCGCAGAACTGAAAACTAGGTTGACTACAACTTATGTTTTGACTCTACCAGAGGGTTCAGATGGTTATGTTATCTATTGTGATACATCCAGAGTCGGCCTAGGCTGTGTGTTGATGCAGCAAGGTATGGTTATAGCTTATTCCTTTAGACAACTTAAGGTGAATGAGAAGAACTATCCAACTCATGACCTCGAGCTTGCAGCAGTGGTGCTTGCACTTAAGATTTGGAGACATTACTTGTATGGTGTCCATGTAGATGTGTTCACAGAGTATAAGAGCCTTCAGTATGTGTTGACCTAGAAAGAGTTGAATCTTCGCTAGAGGAGATGGCTTGAGTTCCTTAAGGATTATGATATGAGTGTGCATTTCCATCCTGGTAAGGACAATATAGTAACAGATGCTCTTAGAAGACTATCTATTGATAGTGTAGCACAAGTTGAGGATGAAAGAAAGGAACTAGCAAATGAGGTTCACAGGCTTGCTTGCATGGGAGTTCGCCTTATGAGCATATCAAATGGTGGTGTAACAGTTCAGAATGGATCATAATCTTCATTGGTAGTGGAGGTTATGGAAAAGCAAGATAGTGATCCGATATTGATTCAACTAAAGGGTGCAGTCCATCAACAGAGAGTTGAGGTTTTCTCCTAACATGGAGATGGTGTGCTTCACTATTAGGGTTGATTATGTGTTCCTAAGGTGGGTGAGTTGAGACAGAAGATTCTTGTAGATGCCCATAATTCTAGATATTCTATTCACCCAGGCGCCACTAAGATGTACAGTGATCTACGAGAAGTCATTAGGTGGAATGGCATGAAAAGGGATATAGCAAATTTTGTGGCTAACTGCCCTAATTGTTAGCAAGTCAAGGTAGAACATCAGAAACCAGGAGGTATGACTCAAGAGATCAGCATTCTTACTTGGAAGTTGGAAGTTATCAACATGGACTTCATCACAGGTTTACCTCGTACTCGCAAACAACATGACTCCATTTGGGTGATTGTTGACAGAGTTACTAAGTCTACACGGATTTTGGCTGTCAAGACTACAAATTCGGCGGAGGACTATACCAAGCTTTACATTAATGAGATAGTCCGGTTTCATGGGGTTCCTTTGTCTATTATCTCGGATAGAGGTCCTCAATTTACCTCTCATTTTTGGAAGTTATTTCAGAGAGGTCTTGGTACTCAGGTTAATCTTAGCACATCATTTCATCCGCAGATGGATGGTCAGGCAGAGCGTACCATTCAGATCTTAGAGGACATGTTGAAAGCTTGTGTGATCAACTTCAAGGGTAGTTGGGATGATCACCTTTCTCTTATAGAGTTCACCTACAATAATAGCTACTATTCCAGGATTCAGATGGCCCCTTATGAGGCATTATATGGGCGTAGATGTAGATCTCCAGTTGTTTGGTTTGAAGTAGGTGAAGCAACCTTGATAGGGCCACATTCAGTTCATGATGCTATGGATAAAGTGCAACTCATTAGAGATAGACTTAAGACAACACATACTCGCGAGAAGTCCTATGCAGATGTAAGGAGAAGGGAATTAGAGTTCCAAGTTGATGATTGGGTTTTCCTGAAAGTGTCACCTATGAAAGGGGTTATGAGGTTTGGCAAGAAAGGGAAACTCAGTCTTAGATATATAGGCCCTTACAAGATCTTGAAAAGAGTTAATAAAGTGGCTTATGAGTTAGATTTGCCAGCAGAACTAGCAGCGGTACATCCGTTTTTTCACATTTTGTTGTTGAAGAAATATGTGGGTGATCCAACATCTATAGTACCTTTAGAAAGTGTGGCTATGAAGGATAGTCTCACTTATGAGGATGTTCTAGTTGAGATTCTGGATCGGCAGGTTCAAAGGTTGAGAAACAAAGAAGTCACTTCAGTTTTATGGAGGAGTCAGTCCGTAGATGGAGCTACTTGGGAAGCACAAGCAGCCATGAATGCCAAGTATCCTCATCTCTTTCCTTTCGATCCTATTACAACTTCAGGTAATAGTTCCTCTATATTTTTTCAGTCATTCATGTGTAGCTTCAGTCTTAGCATCTTGTTCCTTCAGTTTGTACTTGCATTTTCAGCATATTTGCATGTTCTTGGAACTTAGTTCAGTCAGAAATAACTTTCTAGAAATTAGTGGTAGGGTTTGCATCTCTTCCCTCCCTATTAAGCTAGTTTACTCTTCATTCGAGTATGAATGTTCCCAAGGGGGAGATAATGTAACACCCCGTATATGAAAATAGACCAAACCAGCAGATTTCCATAAGTTACAGGTGTAACCCACGGTTGCCACACACGGACTGTAGGGTGACCCACGGTCCGTGGATGGCCACCTGAAGGCCTCCCAAGAATCCATCCTCTGAAGTCGATCGACGGACTGACAGGACGAATCGTGGATCAGTCCACAGATCGTCGATCAATCCGTAAGTAGAGACCCTCAGGACCCCAGAATCCATCCTTTGAATTCGATTAACGGACTGACAGGATGGATCGTCGATCAGTCAACAGATCGTCGATCAGTCCGTAGGTCGAGACCTTCAAGGCCCCCCAGAATCCATCCTCTGAAGTTGATTGATGGACTGACAGGACAGATCGTGGATCCGTCCACGGACTGTCGATCAGTCTGTAGGTGGCTTCAACAGATTTTAAGGCAAGGGTCATTTGGTCTTTTCGTTATGCGTTGGACCCCTAAACTACGTCGTTTAACCACTAAACTACGTTGTTTTGGTCAGTTTTAGCCTAGTAAACTAATTAGAACTTAACGTAATCAATTATTCACCAAAGTTCATCAAATTTAGAGCAAAATAGAGGTGAAAGTTGAGCAACCCTAATTCAAGAACACAACGAGTTTTCATCAGCTCCAGCCCTGAAATTGAAAGATTTCTCCGTGAATTTCATCACTAGGTATGTGGGATTTCACTAGTTGGTTCCTTTCGCCTATTAGGTTATTAGAATTCAGTAAGATTCTTGATTCCCTTAATATTATCTAGACCTTGGGTTTCTTGAATGTTAGAAATTGTTGGGTTTTAGTTGTTAGAATGATCCAAATCAAATTGTCATTAATTTAGTATCATTTTGTGTAGATTGATTCATGAATTAAGAACCCTAGCTATGTAGTTCTTTTAGTTCATGAATTACACATGCTTGGTCAGTTATTTCAGATATATACATACATGCCTCAGTTTTCTAATGTTTCATTATCAGTATATTAATGTTGCATTCTCAGTTTCATGCCAGTATTTTGAGCTATCAAGTATTACAGAAATTCATTCATAAATTGTTAATTACATATTCAAATGGGAGTAGCGTAATACCGAGTAGATTAGGGTCAGTCACCCTCAATTCCCAAAATTACGTGCCCCATAGGCTAAGTCCCCTCTGTTGGGCATTACATTTTAGTGATCACGCCAGTCATGACTCTATACCTCTGGCAGGGTATATTGGGTCCTCTCGATGGGGCGTATACATCGGATTCCACATTTAGCTCATGTGGTTTTATGTCGGTTATTAGTAGCTCCCACAGTTTAGTCAGATTCTATTTCATTGACCATGTTATCAGTTACAGTCAGATTTCAGTCCCAACATGTTATAAACTTGGTCATTGCATTCAGTTATTTCATGTTCAATATTCTCAATATAGTATCATGTTTATCTCTTATCATTGCTCAGTATTTATGCTTTGATTCAGTTATGATTATTATTCAACTTTACTTTATCCTGCATTCTCAGTACCTTTCAAGTACTGACGCATACTCTGCGCTACATCTTCCGTGATGTAGGTTCAGGCTCTCAGCTTCCAGATCACGCATAGATTGGTTCCCGATCTTCAGTTCAGCAGCATCAGTGGTGAGTCCTCTTTCTTCGAGGATGAGTGACATGATTATCTTCCTTTGCTTTTTGTCTTAAGTTTTTAGTATTTGCTAGACTTAGCTGGGTCATGTCCCAGCACTTCCACTCAGTTAGAGGCTATTTTCAGACATAGTTAGATTCAACTTTAGTATTTAAGTTTGATTTTTCAGTTGTTGTTAAACTCTCAGTTTTCATATATTCAGATTTAGTATATGGGTATTCCCCATCATTTCAGATTATTTCATGGTTTACTTCCGCAAAGTATTTATTGATTTAGTTTATCTTTAGTATGCTTATGATATGCCAGCAGGGTTAGCTTGGGATCACTTGTTATCCCAGGTCTTGTGTTTGCACCCAGGGGGTATCCTCGGGGAGTGACATCACTCAAAATCCATGGAATATGGCGTATGTTAGATGGGAAATTTGGTATTTCCTATTCCGAGCCTCTTTGGAACTTGAAAATGCAAACATTTTCCCCTCTGGACCAACACACGTCATTAATACGGTCTTCATGGGCACCCATTGTAACAACCCAAGCCTACACCCTAGAATTGGCCGGCACTCGAGAACCATTTTTGGTCCCCAAGCAAGCCCTCATCCTGGCTGAATACAAGGGGAAGACTAATTCAAGCATACAATGCTTAAAACTGAATAAAATTCATTAAACTCAATTACAAAATCTTTAACTCAAAAGATTAAATCTGAATAAAATAGTATATTCAACTCGCCAGAAATAGGCAACTCAAGTCTTTAAAACATTTAACATAATAAATGAAATACACTTCTCAAAACTCTACTATATATCTATGATGCCTCTAAAATGACAAAGATGGAAGTCGGGCCAATACCCACGACATCCTGACAAAACTGAAAAAATAATGGCATCTTCCAGAAGTAAGGAGGCTCACTATAACTAACTCGAACTGCATGTGGTATCAACGAAGCGCCTGTTGATGATCCTGAATACATGTATCTGCATCATGAAACGATGCAGGCCAAATGACTCACTACATGGAATGTACGAGCATGAAAGGGTATATGTAAGCATAACATAAGCTTGAACTTGATAATAAGGAAACATACTTACCTCTTCTCAACTCACTCAACTAAACTTAACTAAAGAATATGATACTCAACTCAAAGATATGATACTCAACTCAAAGATATGATACTCAACTAAAAGGTACTCAACTCAAGATACTCAACTATGGATACTCAACTCAAGATAAAGCGACAATAAATGATGCAATATATGGAAAGCTTTTAAAACAGTAAATAGCAACTCAATGTATTGAAGAGTACAATAACAACTCAATTTGTATATAATAAAAAATAATACAACTTTGTGGGAGATTCTCTAACCGACAACCTTCACTATGAGCTATGTGATGATACAACGTCTTGCCCATGATGCCAGAACTTTCCTATACTTTGCCAGGGGAATAAGACCTCTCAACTAAGTGGATCCACTAAGTTATGCTTAAAAGCATTAAGGAATCATCTAAAAAGTATGACCATTTCTACCCACGTTGGCTATATGGTTTATGGAGACTTGAGTTATCTGAACTCGTCCCCATATTGGTGCTCAATAATACTCCCAAAAATATACTCAACTCATATGTTTAAAAACCTAACTCTTTATATGGTTTGACATTATTACTCAAAATCTTTCTCAAAAAAGAGATGTTACTCAACTGCTCAAAACTCTTTTAGAAATCTCAGTTTCCTCCTCTTTTAAATGTGAATACATTTACTCTTTGGACTACTTAGTTTCTATATATCGTTTTAAATAAAATGAACTCGACTCTACTCTTTCTCAACTCAAGTGCTTAATTCTTAATACAAGTATAGAAAAAATTGTAAAAGACTTCTCAGAGTAAAGTTCATGCTGAATTATGGACGTGAACGACTCAATTCATGGTTTTCATTGACCATACATAAAACTCAATACTCGAGACTCAACAACTCAGAACTCATGAACTTCAATGATAACACTCACTTCAAGAATGCTCGACTCAGAGGGTTCATGCAAAATTATGGGCATGAACTCAACTCAAGGACTCAAAGATACTTCTCATCTCCAGACTGCTAGACTTATAAAGCTCATGCTGAATTATGGGCATGAACAACTCAACTCAAGGACTTTATGATACTAATCATCTAAAGAATGCTCAACTCATAAGGTTCATGCAGAATTATGGGTTTGAACAACTCATCACAAGGACTTCATGGGTAACATGTAATAGTCCCATGATTAGGAATAAAATCTCAAAAGGATTATGAACTCAATACTCAAGACTTAGATTTTGTTGATACTACTCCTCTAAAAAATACATAACTTATGGAGTTCATGCAGAATTTATGGGCATGAACGACTCGACTCAAGGGTCTACATAACAATAAGGAACTCATGTATATGACTCTTCTCATTCTCATACTAACCTCCTCAAAACATATCTCAAATCGATAGTTGATCTCAGAGGATTCACAATTGAACTCAAAGATTTTCTTGAACTCTACTCTTAACTCTCTTGAATTTGAAATATGAATTCAAGAGTTATGATTCATGATATGAAGGATCTCATGATGACAAAGTAGAATTATGAATACATTATCCTCATTCTCATAATCACTTGCTCGAGTCTTGAAACAAGTTACTAGAAATTGTAGAAGACTGCTCAAAAGACTCAAAGGGACTTTCTGAAAACGTTCGAAAGAACTCCCAAGACTTAACTCTTAGCTCTACCTTGAATTTTAATTATGAATTGAAGGTTATGATTTGTGATAGGAAAGATATCGTGATGATTAAAAGTGTTTTAGATAGCTAATCATGAGAAACGGTTGAAAAATAATGTCTAGGGAGCAAGTCCGCAATGCAGAGATGAATTATAATGTTTGGTTGGAATAATTTTTAAAACAATGGAGTTCGCAACCTCTCCACAACACAAAGAGAAAAATTCCACTTCTAAGGAATAGGTCCGCGACGTGGACCTGGTACCGGTTTTCTGTCGGACCTTTTCTTCCTCATTTTCTATTCCTAATTCACCTAATTTCGATATTTTTCTCAATTTCTCTTTAGATTCAAATACCCAATACATGTACATAAGAATCGAATCAAACGCAACTCTAAAATCGATATGATTCCTCTAAAACTCATCAATATCATCTAAACTCAAGAACGAAAGCCAATTTCAAGAACACAATTCAAGAACATCAAACCTTCAACTTTCTAGAACGAATTTAACCCTGAAATTAACATGATTGGCGTGTGGGTGAACAAACTCAAAACTATGGAAGCTTAAATACCTCTTAGGAATTAAACCCATGGCAAAAATCGGTAACAAAATTTAGGAACCTCGATGAACGCCTTGATCCTTTCCTCTTTTCTCTTTTTTTCTCTTCTTGAACTTTCAACTAAAACCCTAAGCATATATTAGGATTATAAAACTGAACTTAAACAGATTAGACCCCTAAAAGCTTACTAAAAATGAATTAAATCTGATTGGGTGAGGGAAAGACCAAAATACCCCTCACTATTTTCGGGTAACTTTCCTTAATTGGACAGCCTAACTTCAGAAGGGCATATATCTCACTCATCCAACCTATAAACTTAGAAAACTCGGTGGTGTTGGAAATATTAGTTAAATACCTTTCATTTGATATCTTATGAGCCACTAACTCATTCTGTACCGAAAGTTATTATCGTTTGAAGTTGACCCAAAACTTAGAAGAACTAAGGAATGACTTGAATGATTTTCTCTTTAGTTCTTTTTGGATATCAATGTGCTACATCTAGTGACCTTAACACTTAGGAAAAATTTAAATTCCTCTGTAAAATCTTACTCACAACGAAGGATGGTTCGAGTCTAAGTTCAAAAAAATTCTGGGGTGTTACAATATCTCCCCCTTGGGATCATTCGTCCTCGAATAACGGCTGGACTGGGTATGGAACGGAGTTACTCTTACTAAGGTCAGAGTATAATGGTATTATCTTACTATATTCAAGCTTAACCTAAATCCTTAAGTTCGGGTTCTATACCTCTCTATAGGGAATCTCATTCCAAAACTATTACTCTTTACCACCACATTCGGCTCATATCAAGAACCACCTAATGTTTAACAACACCACATTCAAGCTTAGTATTCTAACAACTCCATGGACTCCTACTAACCAACTCCTTAAGAAATTCTCAACACTAGACTTGATTTCTCATCTTATCATCTCCCCCTTAGGTCTAAAGCTAACACTTGAAAGCTATGGACCTATTCCATATTGACAACTCAATTATGCTATCTAGGCACACGTGGAAAATTATAACTTAATTGGAACCTCCTTTGGTAACATACCATCTAGGCACACCTCTTAATGCTCTTGTTACTCTTGTGACTTAGCCACACTTCACTTCCCTTATCTAAACGTTAGGGTCTCTCACTTGTACCACTCATATTTATTGCAACTTATTAACTCAATTCCTCACCTACACTATGTCAAGTCCTCTAGATCAAATCTCAAAAATAACATCATCACCCTCATGTTGCCATTCTTTTGATCATGACACTCATCTTAAATTCAAGCTTAATGTTTATTACGAAACTCGACTATCAATATGATTGCTCACTTACTATAATAACTTACAACTACTAGATACAAATTTAGAAAAACTCGTCCACTAGGACGTTATGAAAAGTAGTCAATCCTTACCTCTTAGTCTCTACACTCAAAATTTACCGTCACATTCCACTTCACAACTTAAATACTATTTACTCACTTACTGCTTATTATCTCTCAATTTGTTCTATCTTCCTATGAATACTATGGTGTTTCCCCCTTCAAAGTTCATAAGCCTAGCTTGGGTCTATCACCTCATGTATACTCCTTCTCTTCTATTCAACGCTTACACTTCTTAGTCTACCCATAAGGGTAAACTACTCATTACTAACTTACTAGGTGCATGACTATAGTAACATAGCTTGTCAAAACACCATCTCCCTTACTTAGATTACTAAACCTTTACATACTTTCCTCTAAATCTGGGCACTTTCACTACTACTGCTCATGATCTCGTAACTCATGCTACCCTTCTAGGGTGAAAATACCTCCCAAGATCTAAACATATTTCCTCATAAGGCTCTCAACTAAAGCAGGACTTAGAGAAGAGAGTACAACTCACTTTAAGCTTGAACGCACGATTCATTTGAACATGAGTGCATTCATTTGAAACTCAACACTTAACTCACTCCTGGGCTTCTCTTAAGTCCCTCTATAGTCTCATGACTTCCTCAAGATTTTTGGTAAGAGTAACTCATCAATAAAGGACTGACTATTCTTTTCAACCACCTCTAGTAGAGGGGGGTAGTCGAATGGATATGAGAAACGCACGAGTATGAATAAATCTCTATGGCATAGCTCTATTGCACGATTAAGAGTATCATGAGTTTTAATAAATGTCTATGGCATAGCTCTATTGCACGATTAAGAGTATGAAAGAAAGGAAAATTTTCTTAAATGTCTATAGTCCCTCATTTATAGAAGTGGGCCCCCTCACAACCATAAATAAGATCCTACTGATATGGCTTCATAAACACCCTAGGACAGTTGAACTATGTGTTGTGATACCAAGTTCGTCACGACCCGAGCCTACACCTTGGACGTGACAGGCACTCGAGAACCATTTTTGGTCCTCAAGTGAACCCTTATCCTGGCTGACTACAAGTGGAAGACTAACTCAAGCATACAAAGCTTAAAAATGAATAAAATTCATTAAACTCAATTATAAAATCTTTAAGCTCAAAAGATTAACTCTGAATAAAATAGTATATTCAACTCACCAGAAATAGGCAACTGAAGTCTTTAAAAAATTTGACATAATAAGTGAAATAGACTTCTCAAACTCTACTGTCTATCTATGAAGTCTCTAAAATGACAAATATGAAAGTCGGGACAATACCCACGACATCCTAACAAAACTGAAATAAATAATGCATCCTATAGAAGTAAGGAGGCTCACCATAGCTAACTCGAACTACATGTGGCATCAGCGAAGTGCCTGTTGATGATCCTCAATACATGTATCTGCATCATGAAATGATTGAGGCCAAATGACTCAGTACATGGAATGTACGATCATGTAAGGGGAATTCTAAAGTATAACATATGCTTGAACTTGATAAAAAAGAAACATACTTACCTCTTCCCAACTCACTCAACTAAACTCAACTCAAGAATAAGATAGTCAACTCAAAGTAATGATACTCAACTCAAAGGTACTCAACTTAAGATACTCAACTTTGGATACTCAACTCAAGATAAAGCAACAATAAAAGAAACAATACATGAAAAGTTTTTAAAATAGTAAATAGCAACTCAATGTATTGAGGAATGCAATAACAACTCAATTCGTATATAATAAAATATAATATAACTTTGTGGGAGATTCTCTAATCGACAACAATCACTATAAGTTATGTCATGATACAACGTCTCGCCCACGCTGCCAGAACTGTCCTATACTTGTCGGGCATAAGAACTCTCAACTAAGTGGATAGACTAAGCTATGATTAAAAGAATTAAGGAATCATCTAAAAAGTATGACCCTTTCTACCACGTTGGCTACATGGTTTATGGAGACTTGAGTTATCTGAACTCGTCCCCATATCGGTGCTCAATACTACTCCCAAAAATATAATCAGCTCATATGTTTAATAACATAACTCTTTTTGTGGTTTGAGATTATTACTCAAAATATTTCTCTAAAAAGAGATGTTACTCAACTGCTCAAAACTCTTTCGGAAATCTCAGTTTCCTCCTCTTTTAAATGTGAAAACATTTATTCTTGGACTACTTAGTTCCCATATATCATTTTAAGGAAAATGAACTCGACTCTACTCTTTCTCAACTCAAGTGCTCAAGTCTTAAAACAAGTTTAGAAAAATTTGTAAAAGATTTCTCAAAATAAAGTTCTTGCTGAATTATGGACGTGAACAACTCAATTCATGGTTTTCAATGACTATACATAGAACTCAATACTTGAGACTCAACAACTCAAAACTCATGAACTTCAATAGTAATACTCGCTTCAAGAATGCTCAACTCAAAGGGTTCATGCAGAATTATGGGCATGAACTACTCAACTCAAGGACTCAAAGATACTTCTCATCTCCAGACTGCTCGACTTATAGGGCTCATGCGGAATTATAGGCATGAACAATTCAACTCAAGGACCTCATGATACTACTCATCTCAAGAATGCTCAACTCATAAGGTTCATGTGGAATTATGGGCATGAATAACTCAACTCAAGGACTTCATGGGTAACATGTAATAGTCCCATTATTAGGAATAAAATCTCAAAAGGATTATGAACTCAATACTGAAAACTTACACCTTAAGGATACTACTCCTCTCAAAGATACTCAACTTATGGAGTTCATGCGGAATTTATGGGCATGAACAACTCGACTCAAGGGTCTACATAACAATATGGAGCTCATGTATGTGACTCTTCTCATTCTCATACTTACTTTCTCAAAACTTAGCTCAAATCAATAGTTGATCTCAAAGGATTCACAATTGAACTCAAAGACTTTCTTGAACTCTACTCTTAACTCTCTCTTGAATTTAAATTATGAATTCAAGAGTTATGGTTCATGATATGAAGGATCTCGTGACGAAAATGTAGCCTCATAAATACATTCTCCTCATTCTCATACTCACTTACTCGAGTCTTGAAATAAGTTATTAGAAATTGTAGAAGACTCATTAAAAGACTCAAAGGGACTTTCTCAAAATGTTCGAAAGAACTCTCAAGACTTAACTCTTAGATCTACCTTGAATTTGAATTATGAATTCAAGGTTATGAATTGTGAAAGGAAACATATCATGATGGTTAAAAGTTTTTTAGATAGTTAATCCTGTGAAACGGTTCAAAAACACTATCTAGAGAGCAAGTCCGCAACGCCGAGATGAATTATAATATTTGGTCAAAATATGTTTTGAAACTGTGGAGTCTGTGACCTCTCCGTGATGCGGAGAGAAAAGTTCTGCTTCTAAGGAAAAGAGGAGAAGAGTTAAGTTGTTAAATTTTGAGCGGACTTGGTACTAGTTCTCTGTCTGACTTTTTCTCGTTTTCTAACACCAATTTGCCTAATTTTAATTCTTTTTCTCAATTTCTCTTTAGATTCAGATACCCAATACATGTACACAAAAATCTAATAAAAAAAACTCTAAATTGACAGCTTCCTTAAGAACTCATCAATCTCATCTAAACTCAAGAACAAAGGTCAATTTCAAGAAAATCCAACCTTCAACTTTCTAGAATGAATTTAACGTTGAAATTAACATGATTGGCATGTGGGTAAACAAACCCAACACTGTGGGAGCTTACATACCTCTTAGGGATTAAACCCATGCAGAAAATTCGCAACAAAACTCAAGAACCTCGACGAACGCCTTGATCCTTTCCTCTTTTCTCCTCTTTTCTCTTCTTGAACTCTCAACTAAAACCCTAGGCATATATTAGGATTATAAAACAGAAACTAATCAGATTAGACCTCTAAAATCTTACTAAAAACAAATTAAATTTGATGGGGCAACGAAATGACCAAAATATCCCTCGCTATTTTTGGGTAACTTTCCTTAATTGGACAACTTGACTTCAAAAAAGCATATCTCACTCATCCAACCTCGAAACTTAGCAAACTTGGTGGTGTTGGAAAGATAATTCAAATACCTTTCATTTGATATCTTATGGGACATCTAAATCATCATGTACTAAAAGTTATGGTTGTTTGAAGTTGACCCAAAACGTAGAAGAATTAAGGAATGACTTGAATGATATTCTCTTTAGTTCTTTTTGGATATGAAGGTGCTACATCTAGTGGCCTTAACTCTTAGGAAAAATTTAAATTCCTCGGTAAAATCTTACTCATAGCGAAGGGTGGATGGAGTCTAAGCTCAAAAATTTTCAGGGGTGTTACACCAATAAATTTTTTTTGGCCAAACACGCGTCGAGATCATATATCAGCCGAAACCATGGATTATATCACATGTAAAATGGAAAATTTCATATTTCCTATTCCGGGCCTTATTTGAACTTAAAAGAGTTGATGTTTGCCCCTATGGACTAACACATGACTTTAATAAGGTCATCACAGGCGCCCAGAAGAAACTTCAGCCAAAAACATATCAGGATCACGTATTACCCAAAATTCATGGACTAGCATGCATAAAATGGAAAATTTGATATTTCATGTTCCGAGCCTTGTTTGACAATGAAAATGCAGACGTTTGCCCCTCCAGACCAGCCCACACCATTGATAAGGTCATCATAGAATCCTACAAAATATTTTAGCTAAAAACACATCTGGATCACATATCACCTAAAATATATGAATTATGCCCACATAAAATAGGAAATTTGGTATTTCCCATCTCGGATCTCAGTTGAACTGAAAATTCAGATTTTTGCCCCTCCGGACCAATGAACACAATTAATAAGGTTGTTACGGACACCTACAAAAATTTAAACCAAAAACACAGCGGGATCACACTCATAAAGTTTATTTAGAAAATTATTTTTGGTGGTCCAAGCGCCAGATCCATGTAATATACACAAAAATTGGAAAAATCTGTATTTCCCACTTCGGGCCTCATTTGAAGTTGAAAATGCTGACGTTTACCCCTCCAAACCAATGCACACCATTTAAGTGGTCATCAGGGATGCTCTCAAAAAAATTCTCCTAAAACCCTATTGAGCGCAGCATCAATATAAATAAATGGATTATAACACACGAAAAATGAAACAAAAAACATATTTCCCTTTCTGATCCTGGTTTGAACTTTAAAATGTACATGTTTGCCTTACTAAACCAACACACACCATTAAATAGGACGTCATAGATGGCCACGAAAAATTTCGGCCAAAAACTACCTAATAAATAATGTAATCAATGATTGCCTCTCTTAAGGGAAACAATATATACTACCATATCAATTATTACATAATAAATTAGGTGGCTTCAAACTGAAGATCCCCATTAAATAGATCGTCACAAATGGCCACAAAAAATTTCAGACAAAAAACCTTTGGGCGCACATGTCACCCAAAATCCATGGATTATAACATATGAAAAATAGAAAAATCTGTATTTCCCATTGCGGCGTCTCGTTGGAACTTAAAAATGCCGATGTGTGCCCCTCCAAACCAACCCACGCCATTTCTAAGGTCGCAGAAAAGACCACAAAAATTTTTGGCCAAAAGAACATCGAGATCTCATATCACTCAAAATCCATGGACTATATCACACGTAAAATAAGAAATTTGGTATTTCCCATCCCATGCCTTGTTTGAGCTTGAAAATGCGGACGTATGCCTCTATGAAAAAATGCACACCATTAATAAGGTCGTCACAGACTCCCATAAAAATGTTTGGTGAAAACCACTGTCACGACCCAGACCTACACCCTGAATGTAACTAGCACTCGAAAACCATTTCTGATACCCAAGCGAACCCTTGGTCTGGCTACATGACTTACATGACTTACATGACACTAAACAATACGCAAAAGCTTAAAATAGGTGAACACACAGACATTGAAGAAAGTTTTAAAAATACTATCCTGCAAAATTACTTAACATGAGTCATAAGTTATATAAGACATCCTGATAAAACAAAGGAAACATCTAATTCAGTGTGTCTATGAAGCTTCTAATAATGTAAGATAGATGTCGGGACAAGACCCACGACCCCTCCAATACTACTAATTGTAAGGTAAAAGTGAAGTCCTCCAGAATATAAGAAGGCTCACCAAATATGACTGCAATGTCACATGACCTCAATGAAATGCATGTTGATGATCCTGAACACGTGTATCTACATCATAAAATGGTGCATGTCGAATGATGTCAGTACATTGAATGTACTGGTAAGTGATAAGGCAAGTGTAAACAACTTACTGACTTGAATGACTTTAAGCAACATAACTGGATCAATACATGAATATGAAATAAAAACCATTTAAGCATTTCAATATAATATACAATGAAAGCAACATGAAAATAATATACTTTACTTGTAGGGAGTTTCTCTAACCGATAACAATTACCATGAGCCTATCAATGATACAACATTTTGCCTCACATTGTCAGGGCCATCCTATACTTTGCCGGGGTATGGGATGATATCGTGACTATGGATCCATCTAATTGGCCTTCTTAGAGGAAGTGAGGAGTCGCATGAAGAATCAATGCTATCCTATCCTACGTTGGCTACGTAGTTTTATTGGAATTTCGAATCATAAAAGACTCTAACTCAATTTAGTGCTCGATACTACTCCCGAAATAGGTAATATAACTTTATGCTCAATTCATCCATTACAAGGAATGGACTTTTTACATAATTGAAATACTTTCCAAAACATTAGACGTGTTTACATTCTTGAACACATGCACTTGTGAACTTATATTTCAAGTCCATTAATCAACATAGGTAAATAACATTTGTAAATCTTAAGTTTTTATGAAATAGAACCTTTAAACTTTTTCTCAAAACTCAATTTGAAACACAATGATTAACTTTCAAGGACTATTCAGACTTATAACTCAATTCATAGGGTTCATACAGAATTATGGACATGAACGAATCAACTCAGGGATCTTAATAGAAATATGGAAACTCGGTACTCAGAAATCAAGAACTCAAGGACTCAGGAAATCGGAACTCATAACTGAACGATGCTACTCCTTTCAAGGATACTCAATTCATAGAGTTCATGCGGAATTATGGGCATGAACGAATCAATCAAGGATCTCAATGACAATATAGAACTCACGAGTACAACTCTTCTCATTCTCATACTTACTTCCTAGAACATATTTCAAACCTATGGTTGATTTCAAAAGAATTCCTAAATTTCACTCAAAGGACCCTCTTGAACTTTCCTCTTAGTCTCTCTTTAATTTGAAAGTAATTTAGGAGATACGATTAGGATATGTGGGATCTTTCAATGATTAATGAAGACTTTAAGAGTTAATATCAAGGAAAAACTGAAGACATGATTCAAAGGAACACATATAGGAAAAAGAACGGAGAAGAAAAGGGGGGGGGGGGGCGACAATTCCAACGTAGCGGAGGCACGTCAGGCCATCCGCTTATGTCCCAAGGATGTTTTGGGGGGCAATGTTGGCGCTATGGTGGAGCATCGCCCCAGCCCGGACCCAAAAAATTGATGAATTTTCTTATTAAATTTCGGGTCCTAACTTTTCTAGGTTTCTTCCAAACTCTTTTAGATTCATAAACTCAGCACAAACTTAAAAAGATCTCACTTAGAATCTATCAAGAAACACCACTCATTCGCAAGACCCTCACCTCAAGAACTCAAAAGCTCCATTGATAAATAATGGGGATAAAACTCAAGAACTACTAAAAAATCTTCACATAAACGATTTCATGAATGAATTAATGAAATAATTAAATGATTAGCATAAGGCCGAACAAGTGCATCACTCTGGGAAGCCTCACATACCTGGAAAGAACCATGTTCTTGGCGAAATTCATGAATCTTAAAGAACGCTTGAAAACCTCTCTTTTCTCCTCTTGAAACATCGCTCTAAAACCCTAAGTATTTTGAACCTGAATGGGTGATTAGAATCTGATTATACCCTTAATTTGGGTCAGGAAAAACGTGTTAAGACAAGTGGAAAAAAGGAAAAGACCAAAATACCCTTTCCTAAATCTGATGAAAAAGCCTTAACTGGAGAGTCCGCACTTAAATAGGGATAACTCCTTCATTCAAGCTAGAAATTTAGCAAACTCAACGACGTTGAAAAGGGGACTAAAATATCTTTGATTTGATAGTTCATGGACCACCTAACTCTTTATGTGTTAAAAGATATGGTCATTTGAAGTTGACCCAAAACTCACAAACTAAAGGGTGACTTGAACGAATTTCTCTTTAGCTCTTTTTGAAACTCGAGGTGTTGCATCTAGTGACCTTAACACCTAATAAAATTTAAATTTACTAGGTAAAATCTTATTCACAAACAAATAATGGATCGAATCTTAACTTGAAAACTTTTGGAGTGTTACAACCACGTCATGATCACATATCACCCAAAATAAATGGACTATCGCACACTTGAAACGAGAAATTTGGTATTTCCCATTTCAGACCTCATTTGAACTTAAAAATGCACATGTATTCCCCTCTGGACCATCCTACACCAATAATAAGGTTATCAAGGATGCCAACTACAAGTTTTGGCCAAAAACACGTCGAGATCACATATCACATAAAATCCATGGACTATAGCACAAGTAGAACAATAAATTTGGTGTTTTCCGTTCCGGGCAACATTTAAAATTTTCCCCTCTTGATCAACATACGCCATTAGTAATGTCGTAAAGAATGCGCACAAAAATATTCAGCCAAAAATACATAGGGATCACATATCACCCAAAATCCAAGAGCTATAGCACATGTAAAATAGAAAATTTGGTATTTCCTATTATGCACCTTGTTTGAAATTGAAAATGCAGACATTTGCCCCTCCGAACAAACCCACATCATTGATAAGGTCATCACAGAAGCCCAAAAAAGTTGCACCCAAAAACACATCGAGATCACATATCATCCAAAATCTATGGACTATAGCACAAGTAAAATGGGAAATTTGGTATTTCATGTTCATTGCCTTGGTTGAACTTGAAAATGAGGATGTTTGACCCTCCGAAACAACACACGCCATTATGAAGGTTGTCATGGACTCCCACAAAAAAATTCGTCCAATAATCAATGGGACGAGATATCATCCAAAATTAATGGACTATATAGCACACGTAAAATAGGAAATTTGGTATTTCCCATTCTTGACCTCGATTGAACTTGAAAATGCAGAAGTTTGCCCCTTCGTGCCAATGCATGCTATTAATAAGGTCTCCATGTATGCCCAAGAAAAATTTAGGCCAAAAATACATCGAGATCACATATCACCCAAAATCCATGGATTTTACCACACGTAAAATAGGAAATTTGTTATTTTCCATTCGTGCCTCGTTTGAACTTGAAAATGCAGACATTTTCCCCTCCGAATCAACCCAAGCCGTGAAAAAGTTTGTCACGAACGCTCACAATTTTTTTTAGCCAAAAACACGTCGTGATCACATATCACCCAACAGTGGCGGAGCCAGGATTTTCAATAATAGGGTTGAAAATCCAAAAAAATAGACAGATGAAGTAGCTGAAGGGGGTTCGACATCTACTATATATACTTAAAAAGATATTTTAACCATGTATAAATCATATATTTTTTCACCAAAGGGGGCTCGGATGAACCGCCTCATTCTAAGGTGGCTCTGCTACTGTCACCCAATATCCATGGACTATAGCACACATAAGACGGGAAATTTAGTATTTATCGTTCAGGGCCCTGTTTGAAATTGAAAATGCATATGTTTGTCCCTTCGAACTAATGCACACCATTATAAGGTCGTCACTAACGTCCATAAAAAAATTATTCCAAAACCACGTCGGCAAATAGAGACAAATCTAGAATATTTGCGGCTGGAATAGATGAAACTGTGAAGGAAAAGTTGTTGGCGATCACTTATTTACACAAGGGTCACTCCCTATCAAATATTTGGGCTTGCCTTTATCCTCCGAAAGTGGAACAAGCTAGATCTTCATAAATTAATGATGAAGATAACAAACATGATAAAGAATGCATCATTCAGACACCTCTCTTATGTAGGGAAACTATAGGCTATAGTCTCTATCCTATTTGCAGTGCACAAATATTGGGCTTCAGTATTTATCCTTCCTCAAAGTGTGGTTTAGGAGATGGATAGAAAATGTAGAGATTTCTTATGGAGTGGCACAAAAGAGAAAAGGAAAGTAGCATTGGTAGCATGGAATAGAGTCTGTCAAACTAAGAAAATGGGGGGGGGGGGTCTGAATATAAAAAGTTGCAAGATATGGAACTATGTTGTAGTGGGGAAACTAATTTGGGTACTCATAACTCAGAAAGAAACTCTTCGGGTTAACTGGGTAGATGGAATCTATCTAAAAAATGATGAATATTTTTGGGTACATACACCACCAAATGATAGTAGCTGGTACTGAAAGGCCCTAAATAAACTGAAACTATGTATGGAAAATTGGTATCAACATGATAGATACACTTTGACATTTGATGGAAGATATTCGATGAGTTAGGGCCTAAATAAATAAAGTTTGTTTTGTTGGTGGTAATATATATTCATAGTTTATTGCCAAAAAAATAGGAATTTGGTATTTTCCGTTCTAGGCTTTGTTTGAACTTGAAAATATGGAAGTTTTCCCCTTTGGACCAACCCACACCATTAATAAGGGCGTCATGGACCCCTATCAACAATTTGTCTGAAACCACGTTGGGATCACATATAACCCAAAATCCTTGGACTATAGCACAGGTAAAATGAGAAATTTAGTATTTCTCATTCTGGGCCTCGTTTGAACTTGAAATACAGACGTTTTCTACTCCGAACCAAGCCATGCCATTAATAAGGTCGTCACGGTCACCCACAAAAAAGTTTGGACAAATAAACGGTTGGATCACACTCATAAAGTTTTTTCAGAAAAATATTTTAAGTGGTCCAAGGCGCCAAATCCATGTGCTAATATACACGATAAAATGGAAAAAAATTGTATTTCCCGCTTTGTGCCTTTTTTGAATTTGAAAATGCTGACATTTTCCCCTCCAAACCAACGCACACCATTTAAAGGTAAATGATTTACATTTTTTTTAAATCCAAGTTAGATCATCTATTTTTTCTCTAGTTCTAAATCTACATGATTTACATTTTTCCATTCTAGCACATCACTTCATATTGAAGTAGAGGACGTGAAATCCTACAAATATTACTAAAATTGTCCATATAATTCAAAAATGGAAAAATTACGAATGTGCCTACTCTAAATCAAATAGGGGTAATTTGGTAGAGTGTATTAGGAAATATAATGCATGCATTAGGTGTGTGTACTAGTAGTACCTTGTTTGGTACACTTTTTCATGCCATCTATCTATATTAATTTGTGTATTACTAAGACCAAGGAATTCTAGATATTAGTAATACATAACATTTCAAAACTTGCATTAGATTAAATAATTACAAAACTACCCTTAAAGCCTTTTCATTTTCTTTGTTGTCATAAGTTTTTATTTTTATTTTTAATTTGTTGGTGTCTTAATAGGCTTTATGGACTCTTAAGTATTTTTAAAAAAAAATCTAATTTCAATATAATCTAATAAATTTTTTACTATTGTGACGATAAATTTGAAAAATTAAATTCTTTGCCAATTTTTCACAAAAATATTTTGACGCAATAGTACAACTATTTAATATTATTTTTGAAAAGAAGAAGAAGTGTTAATGATGTTTTAGCGAAGAAATATTTTTTGATGTTTTAGCGAAGAAATATTTTTTGATGTTTTAGCAAAGAACTTTGTTGCAAAGGAAATGTACAAATAAATAAAGTGTGAAAGGTATTTTTGTAAAGATATATTTTTTGATAGAAATTATGCAAGATTTTTTATTTCTAATACATCAAACCAAACAATATATAATAAATAATTCTTTCATAACTAATACAAGCACTACTATGCAAGCACTACTAATGCAAGCATTACTAATGCACTCTATTTTGCATTGTTCTTATACACTCTACCAAACGACCCCTATAAAGTTTTACGAATATAATTAAAAATATACTATCTTTAAAGCGGAGTAATATATTAAAGGAAAATTAGAACATACTTGAATGGAAAAAATGTAACTCATGTACCTTTAAAATTGGAAAAAAATTAAAAAATGTAACTTGAATGGAAAAAACGTAACTCATGTACCTTTAAAATTGGAGTCAAAATATATTTTAAGGATTGTAAATCTCTAAGAAAAAAACATAATAAGAAATTCATTTATATACTTAACTTAACCGCGCAATAAAAACAAATATCGTCACCTATAAAGTTCGCAAATTTCTTGACAAAGTTTCTCAAACCTATTATGTCAAGCCATATTCATTCGCCAAAAACTTTTGTAATGGCACAAATTAAGATTATGCACCGACAAAAAACTTAACAGAAGGTGATAATATCTAAAGCAAAACACTTTGTAGCTTTCAAAAAGCTATGGGCAAGTGTTGTCAAGGAAGCACAAGAACTTTCTATTAGAACATGAGCACATGTTACTATTGTCGCTTATTCCTAGGGTGGCACATATGTTTATGATTCCTCCAACAGCTTTGACAGAATAAATAAGTTCCTCAATGATGCGAAGGCTTCTGCAGTCAAATGTGGTCATTGATTTGATTGCATTTAGAAAAGGATTTATCTTTTTGTTTTATATTATTTAGTATTAGTTAAGAGAAATACTCATAAACTGGGTGATAATTTCTCTTAACTAATACTAAATAAGATATAAAGAAATAGATAAATCCTTTCCTAAAATCAATCAAATCAATGACCTCTATTGACTGCAGAAGACTTCGCATAATTGAGAAACTTATTTATTTTGTCAAAGCTGCTGGAGGAATCATAAACATTGGTATGCCACTCGGGGAATAAGTGACAATAGCAACGTGTGCTCCTGTTATAATATAAAGTTTGTGTGCTTCCTTGACAGCACTTGTCCATATCTTTTTGAAAGCTACAAAGCATTTTGCTTTAGATATTATCACCTTCTGTTGAGTCTTTTCTCGGTGCATAATATTAATTTGCGTTATTAAATTTTCTTTTGGCGAATGAAGATGGTTTGACATAATAGGTTTGAGAAACTGTAACGACTTGAACTGTCGTTATTAGGAGAAACAAAAATATGGGTAAATTTTGGGCCATTGCCCCGCCAGAGCAGGGTAGTTTCCGCTAGGGCGGCACCGGCAGGGCGGGGTAAGTTGGCGCCAACGCGGGATAGGCGAGATATAACATAAACTACGAGAAATCCTATTTCTCCATCTTCCTAGAATACCTAAATAAGTCATAAAACACCCTAGAAAACTCAGAAAAGCTGCTTTAAGCTTGGGAAGGAAGGAGAAGAATATTTCTAGCATTAGGATGGTGATATCTTGCAGATTCTTGGCCAAGTTCACCGTCACAAAGCCCGGAAAACCGGAATCAAGGTCAAAAACTCCGTACAACTGCTTAGCGCCCAGGTAGGCTAGGTTTTACGAATTGAGTAGGTATACATTTATTCTTCCTACATAATATATGTAAATCAATGGTAGGGTTATGTGTAGACCTTCGTGCACCAAGTAAATTCCCTGAGTAAACCTTAGAAATCAAGTATGTGGGTTTATGCTTTGAGAAGAGAGAGTGATGAATTGTTAGGGACTCTAGAATTGTTATCATGGATAAAATTAATTCAAGAATAAGACTATGAAATCATGAATGGAACTAGATTCACGAATGCATGCTATATCATAAATTGGAGTGATTGAATTGAGGATTTATGATGAATTGTGACTAAACTCTAGAAAGAAGCCTTAGATGATGAACTAGGGCTAAGTATGGTCAAATTAATGTATGTATATGAATGTTGCATTGTTGATCACAATTGTTATAAATGACATGGGTGAACTATGATTGCCATGAAATCATGACTTAAATGTATGATCTTGAAGATATACTTGTGATTGTGACTGTGATGTGTTGAATGGATCGGTTGCCACGTTCCGGCATAACTAACGTAGATCGGTTGCCATGTTCTGGCATAACTATTGGATCGGTTTCCACGTTTCTGCATAACTATGGGATCGATTACCATGTTCCGTCATTACTAACTTAGATCTGTTGCCACGTCCTGACATAACTAACTTTGATCATTTCCATGTTCCGACATGCTAATTGTTTGGGTTTGGGTTCCGCAAGAGGACCAATGATGTGATATAAAATGTTAAGTTGTTCATTGTTCATAAATATTGATGTTATTGTATATGTTTGATATGCGCATGTGAGTATAGTGTTGTATTGACTTGCTTATGTTACACTTAATGGGCACATGTATGATGGTTTATATTTGATTGTTCGTTGTAATGAGCGAACCTGTTGGGTACAGTGAAAGGGCAAAGTGTTCAAGGGGCAAGTAATAGATAGTAAGGGTTGTTCGTGTGTTGTAATGGCGAGAATCATAGGTAGCGTGTGTGATGAAATATGCTTAGGTGGATTTCACCTTGGGGGAAAGTGTAACATCTCGCAAATTGACATAACTAGGAAAGAGTTAAAAGTTGGGGAAAGAATCATTTTTGGAAAGTATATGAAAATCTGGAAAATTGTGAAGTATGTTAGTTGAGTTTTTGGTCAACTTCAAACGGCCATAACTCCTAGATCAGGATGATTTAGGTGTATTTCTAGATATGGTTGGAAATCTCTTGGAATAACCCTTTCAACGCCGTTGAGTTTGCGCGATTTTGAGTTCGTATGATTGAGTTATGCCCTTTGGAAGTCTTTTTAACGAGTGCACGCTTTAGAACTCGCCTCATTACTACTTACTGGACCAAGGAGGTAATTAATGAGAAAAGAATTATCAACATAGATTTAGTGTGATACTATCTAATAGGCTAGTGTCGATTGGTGTGAAGTAATAACTAAGCCAAACATCGATGTGATGTCTAATATGAGGTAAAGGTAAGGGTTAGTA